>CAKNWT010314741.1:440-15097 GCA_932066315.1 Andricus coriarius | reverse complement strand
AGACAATAATAAAGGGGCGAATATGTAGGCCCCTGCGGGGGCCCAGCTGGGCGTTTCCACAGTGGGCCGCCTTTGTGGGGCCTCTAGAGGGCCACTAATTAAAAGAGGCCAAGCTGGGCAATTTCCACACGGGATATAGTTGATGAAGATGGTAATACATTGTTAAGGATATTTGGAAATTATTTAACTCTTTTTCCCAAAAAATGGTGATCGTGGTACTGCGAAACATCTAGAGACCTAAGATTCCTGCAATGTTACAGTTTACTAGGCCTACTACTGTCATGGCGGTTGGACGTTTACTAACAAGGGAAGGTCTTCAGGTGTTCAGCGCCCGAAGGGTTATAACCGGTCGAAAAAGATTCCTTGAGATACCCAAAACAAAGTTCAACCTATCCTAGCCCCTACCTTTTCGATATTTTTGCACCCCAACTCTGCAAAGTTTTGAATTTTAACCATATTTATGCGGTTTTTAACATTCAGGTAAAGCAAATTTTGTTAACGTTCCTTTCTCCTCGTTGCAAAATCTTATCTAGTATTCCACTGATAGGTTATTATTTATGTTTTTGAGGATTCTCTACACGATTCTGATGTTACTTTTTTATTATAACATCATCTTCATGAAGAATTTAACGTCTTAATTGATCATCTTGTAAATTCTACGATAACACAGGCCTGCAAATAATGGGGTCATGTCAGTTGATGGATAGCGGAGGGTCATTCGCCAAGTAATTTTTTGCGTAGAATCCGAATCCGGGGTCAAAATTGGCCCACCACGTCAAAATTTTGAGATATTTGCGTTTATGCATAGAAAAAATGTCGTTTCTGGCTACTTTTGAGGTTATATACAGAATGCACAACATTTTCTTGGGCTTTCTCTTTAGTTACTTTATTTATTGTAAGTACTACTCTTACTCTTGATTTTAAGAGTTTCAGAGCAGAATTACGATAGAGTTACGCTAATTTTAAGTTTCGAGATATTCTCCATATGGTGGATTCAAACTTGTGCATAAAAATTTGCAATAATCATACACAATAATAAAAAATGTTGTTAGTTTATACTATATATAATAGTTTATGTTAATATATTAATATTATATAGTAGTTTATATTTATATAATAGTTTATGTTAATTATCTTATAGATACCCAATCAAATCTTTGTAAGTAACTATTTAGATTAAACAGTATTCAATTTTGCCCCGTCTCACTTTAGAATTATTTTAGAAATAAATTTTTTTTAGAGTTGAGCATTTATTTTAATTTTGCCCCTTCTAATTATTATAACAATTTTATATTTCTTACGCAAAAGAAAATCATCCGTATAAAATTATATTATCGAATATAGGAAATTATAACTTTGCAGTTATCATATAACCAACTTACTGATACATAAAAAATTGTACTGTATATTTTCATGGTAATTTTATTGAGAATATCTCGTAACTTCAAATTAGCGTAACTTTATCGTAATTGCACTATACAACTCTTAAATTAAAGAGTAAGAGTAGCCCTTACAATAAATAATGTACCTAAAGAGAAGTACCAAGAATATGTTGTGCATTATGTATATAACCACAAATGCAACCAGAAACGCCATTTTTTGGGTGCATAACCGCAAATATCACAAAATCCTGACGTGACGGGCCAATTTTGATCCCGGATTCGGATTCTATGCAAAAAATTACTTGGGGAATGACCCTCCGCTATCCAACATCTGACATGACCCCATTATTTGCAGGCCTGTGTTATCGTAGAATTTACAAGATGATCAATTAAGACGTTAAATTCTTCATGAAGATGATGTTATAATAAAAAAGTAACATCAGAATCGTGTATAGAATCCTCAAAAACATAAATAATAATCTATCAGTGCAATACTAGATAAGATTTTGCAACGAGGAGAAAGGAACGTTAAAAAAATTTGCTTTACCTGAATGTTAAAAACCGCATAAATATGAATAAAATTCAAAACTTTGCAGAGTTGGAGTGCACAAATATCGAAAAGGTAGGGGCTAGGATGGGTTGAACTTTGGTTTGGGTATCTCAAGGAATCTTTTCCGACCGGTTAGAACCCTCCGGGCGCTGAACACCTGAAGACCTTCCCTTGTAAGTGGGCTGCCGCGATTGGCTGTTCCTCATTCACTACTTGCATTACGTTTGCATGAGCTTTCATTCATTAAAATGAATTATTAAACTACCATGTTAGTCTTTTTTTAAATATAATTGCTCACGGTAAAATAGTGACATGCTTTGCAAAAAGAAGTTACTTGTCGACCTCATTTCTGGAATTCTTTCTAAAAATTCGTTCACATGACGCAGTATTTTTTTGTTCAGACAAAAATTCAGAAATATTGTGGACAAGTGACGCGCATTAAGGTTGTATGTAGAAAAATCGATCTCTGGTAGAATTAAAAAAAAGGAGCTATATTTAAATAGAATGATTATTTATATGCTAAATTAATGTCAAATTTTTCAACGGTATCGATGCGGAGATAATTAATGTCAAAGTTGACTACTTTAACACGCAATTCATGGGCAACGCATAGTCACTCTCCACATTTTAATTTGTAGTGATCAAACGTTCTGGTAGAGAAGTTTAAAAAATGTCGATATTTGTTTTGCTTGAAAATATAAATTTTCGGAAAAAGCATCAAATTCCTCCACCGTGTAGTTTCAAAGATAATCCAATGAAAAACATTGAAATTCTAGTCACTTTCACACGGATAAACGTAACAGTATCGCGACCCGGCAACACTATTCCCACTCGACACACACACTCACACGCGCAACCAGCTTGGAAGCGCACGGGAAATTGCAACGTTGCGCGATCTGCGAATCTGCCGTTGGCATAGCAGTGGACACTATACGTATACACACATGCTACGAATTCTAAGCCATTGGCGCACTGAAAATTTCACCATGCAAGCCCGTGAAACTTTTTCAACGTAGCATGGCTCGACGGCGCCCCGCGGGACTCTACTATTTGTACGCGGATGGGACTTACATACAACCTTAACTGATGCATTTTGTTTGCATCTGGCTCAAACAGCCATAACTCAGAGTTTTACTTCTTAAAAATTCAATATAAAATTAACAAAAAAGTACAATTTATTTTTCAGGACAACGACGGCAAATCTGTAATATTCCTGTATTTGTAAAAAACTATGTAAAAAATTATAACAATTGAGGAGTGCCAAACAATATACGAACGATAGTGTGAATGTAGCAACATCCATTTCATCCCGATGTTAAAATGTCCGAAAGATGTGATTTCTTACCAACGATAAACAGCAGTCAGATTTTTTCAAAACGGAAGACGGGATCACTTGGAAACCTTTTTATCCGATAACTAAAATAAAGAATTAGGCGGTTGGGTGAAATAATGGTATTCTTTCACCTTTAAAAATCACTCATATTTCACTTGTTATGTACACAATTTCATGAAAAAGTGACCTCTGAAAGCACGAACCATTGGTCTCAAACTTCAGAAAATGGCGATAAATAAAATTGCAAAACAATCTTAGTAGTACAGCAATTTATATCACTCGCGCAAAGAAGCGGTTATTATAAAACGTAAATTTTGCATACATTCTTTGTAAAAGATACTTTTTTGATTCCGAGATACCTTCACAAAAAATCGGTTTTCATAATGTAAACAAAAAATGTTGTGAAACAGTCCACTTCTTTTTTTTATAAAACATCAATTTCGCGTGCATTCATTCTCAAGGATTGTTATATAAAAAATAATTATAGTATAATACCGACAGAAATGTTGGGTGCAGTTCCTTTGACCGTTTGAAAATTCATACTTCACATCAAAAATAGATATCTTTACAGGAAATGAATCAACGACTTTGTAAGTAGAATCATTTTAAAGATTAGACAATTTCGCTTCGAGTGAGCCTACGTTGAAATTATTTTAATGTTTATTAAAATAATAATAATCTTCAGTAAAATACTTAGTTTTAAAGTTAAAGATTTTTTTTAGCTAATTGAACGTTTTGAAATCTTGAGTTGAACTCTTTGTCTTTGCGAAATCTAGAAAAGGCTTCCTAAGTTTCAGAAAAATCGCATGAAAGCAAGAGTAAGTCCTACTCTTTAAATCTGAATCAAGGGCAAGATTAAATATTATGTAATTGTTTAGCATTCATACAAAATATTTACTCGTGCAGTATTAATTTTTGGGAGCCAAAAGTCCTAGATTCGTCGTTAAAATTCGTTTTTTCAAATTCAGATACCTTTACAATATAGGTACCATTGTATATCGAATTAAATCTGAAGTTGCACCTTATAAAAAAATTAAAGTAAACGACGAATCTGAGACACCGAAAAAACAATATTCAAATTTTAAGAATCTCCTACTAAATTTAAGAATATTTGCAACTTAAATAAACGCCAAGAATATATTCTTAATTTACGATGGAGGCCCTCTTACCCTGAAAATATATATTCTTAACAAATTTTAAGAATTTCCCACAAAGTTTAAGAATATTTGCAACTTAAATAAACGCCAAAAATATATCCTTAATTTACGATAGATGCCCTCTTAACTTAAGAATATACATTCTTAACTAATTGTAAGAATTTAAATTTATTTAAAAATATAACATTTCTTTTAAAAAGGTTGTTTGTTCTTTTCGACATGTAGAAATAAATGTTTAATCTTTACCCTATTTTCCCCCTTTTCGTGAGGAAATTACCCTATTTTCCCTTTTGTGAGCTCCTTTTGCGCTGCGATCCCTGTAATTATATAAATAGAGTAATTGTTCTAATTGAACTTAAATTAATACATGCTTTCATAGTTTTAGTTTTTCTAACCGGCCTTAATCTCATAACAAATTAAGGGTCATTTGTTCCGCCTAATTCGACTCGCTACAGGGTAACTGCCCATTCCATTTGAGAAGGGTCGACTGTCACCCGGCGAAAATGTAGAGACAGCTAACACTGAGCATCCCTGCTATTGTACTTACGTTGTCAATTATTTATATATACAATTACTATACGAAATATAAACATTTTTTCGCAAAACCGGCTCTGCTTGATTCGAGGTGTTACTATGTAGATGACGTATGAAAAAAAATTAGACAAAAATATCCTACCGTGCAACCACAAAATTCAGAACTGATTACCCATTTTGATAAAGGGCCATAAGTACCGTAGACTAGTGCACAACTCTAAGTACCGTAGAGTTATACTGCGCCGTCCTATACTGTAAAACTCCACGGCGCAATGTTTAATACCGTAGAACACTAGTGAACAGTCCTAAGTGCCGTCGAATTTTATAGCGAAATCTTAAGTTCAGTGGAACTCTACTCATCAGCGTTAAGTTCAATGGAACACTCGTGCATATTCCCAAGTGCCATCGAATTTTACTGCGAAGCTTTACTTGCTTAAATACATAAGTTGATCTGTTTACAGTTCTCCCCTCCTCTCTTGAATCTCATGGCCCCTCATATTTTATCTTCAATGCATTAAAAAATGGGTAATAACCCGAAATGCCAGATCAAATCGAACTCTTAGTTTCTCGGATCATGTCGATGTTTCGAGCCTATTCGAACCGAGGCTATTTTGAATATCTCTATTAACATTTGTTTCTAAAAATAATTTGAATATTGATTTTCGGCAATTTTATAACACGGGAATTTTTATTTGCGCATTCTTATTTTCTTATAATTGCCGCGTCAACCTTAACTGAAATGTCAGATGTGATCAACTTATAAATCATACGTTTGTTAAATAAAATATTGTGTGCACCAAGGAGGTAAACTCTTTCAAAAGAAATAAGGAAAACAGTTTCTACTGCATTTAAACAGGGGGTTTCACACAGTGTTTATTGTTCGAAACCATTTTTTGAAAAAATAACTCTATGACCTTCAAAATTTGTTTATGTTACAATCGTCATATATTACTATAGTACTATGTATTACTATAGTCATATATTAATAATTTGTACACAATGTTAGAGATACGGAAATATTAAAAACACAAAAATAATTGGTGTCCGTTGGTGCAAACCCATGTTCTTGGAACATGGGTTTGCACCATTGACCTTATGGTCAATGGGGGGGGGGGGGATGTCCACAACCCTGTACCTTATTTCTAATTCCTCGTTAGGTCTCCCTCACGCGCACCTGCCTCGCGAGACATTATTAACAGATTAGAACTCGATTATATCAATTTTCAATACAAGCCTGGTAATATTCATAATGACTGGCACATACCATTTTTTGAATAAAATAGTACAAGATAATTAAAAATTGATATATTCGCTGGTAATGTCTTGTAATTCAACTGATGCAATAAAATATGAAGGTCTGGTTTGACCCAGGACTGGCGCTGATGAGCAAGATGAGAAAAAAACTTCTATGTTCTGTCTGGAAGCTTTGGTCTGGCTCAGGACTGGCGCTGATCATCTATCCAATGCCAAAAAAGTTCTAAGTTCGATCAGCAAATTTTTTTGGACAAATTTCGAAAAAGTGACATGGTGTCCAAAATGACAGAAAATAAGAGACTCACACCATCAAAATCAAAACTAGTCCAGTCAGCGGCTAACCAGCCTCCAACTAGTGGCTAATCAGTTAGCAGCCAATGAATAGCGACTGACCACATGGTATGACCTGGGGCTAGCCAAATACAAACGTGCATACTCTTGGCCAAACCCAGGCCAGACCATCTGGTCAGGACCATTTCGCTGGCCCAAGCACCCATGCAAATTCAACTTTTTTTGGGCCAAATATTTAGTGCGGAATTTGTTCAAATTTGTAAAACCAAAATTAGAATTTGTGCAACACCGGAAGTACCTAATAACTCAAAAAAACACTGTCCGGGCCAGCGAAACGTTTGGCTGGCCCCGACATTATCCAAAATCAACTTTATATGGACATATTATTTTCGTCTTAATTTGTTCAAATTTGTGTAACCAACTTCAACCCCTAAAAACTACCCCCTAAGTGGCAAACACCATGGCCGGGCCAGCGAAACGTTTCGCTGGCCCCGACATGATACAAATTCAACTTTATTGAGTGTAGACATAACCTTGATATTTACCGGATATGATAGCATGTGTGCATTCTTTTAAAATATAATAAATGCATAAGTGCTTTAAATTACTTTCCTTCAAAAATATTTTGTGAAAAATTTGTTTTTTTATTCTAGCTAAACCCATTCTAGTTTAGTTGTTGGTTATGAACGTAACCTTAAAAATTACCGGTCGAATGTCAAGACGCGGATTGATGATGAATATTTTAATTAAAATAGGATTTCAAGCTATGAAAGTAATTCAATCGATTTTCACCTTGAAACACTGAATAAGCAGTCATTCATGTGGTGCGGGCGCATGAGTTGAAAGTGAATGGAATAAGCAAAATTCAGTGCAGTGTCGCTTTTGCCATAATCAAGAAACGTAAGAAAAAAGTTTTTTCACATAACATATTGAATTGTTAAAAAAAGCTTTACTTAAAACTCAAGACAACTAATAAAATACTCAATGTCATTCAAATGAAAATAAAATATACTCCATAAATATTCTGGGATAATTAAACTTTCTAGCCTCAAAATCTGACAACTAGCATTACTTTTACAAAAATAATATACCGTATAAATATGCGAATATATATAATATTAATTATCCAGTTAACGCGATAATTTGTCCAGAACCTTTTTCTAAAAACAAGAATATTGAAATACTCTATGTGATATTTATAATCCGATAGATCTACTATGTCATAGACAAATAAATTCAAAACTCAACTGAGATCAAACCGTTCAATAAACTCGAGCAAAAATTTTTTCCCCCTGAATTGGCATTTCATCAGTTTTCCTACAGGCATTCTCGTTATGTAACAGTTAAACTCTTATTTTCAGTATAAATTTATTTATTTTCAATCGCATGTAAAGAAGTGGAATTCATCACTCAGGAATTGCCACTTTTGGACAACAGATGGCACCAGGCTGTTTCCGCGGCCAGACTCAAAATGGGCTTCTTATTTTCGTCTTAATTTGATCAAATTTGTGCACACAACTTCAAACCCTAAAAACTGCCCCCTATGTGGCAAACACCATGGCAGGGCCAGCGAAACGTTTCGCCGGCTCCGACAATATCCAAAATCAACTTTATATGAGCTTATTATTTTCATCTTAATTTGCTCAAATTTGAGCAACCAACTTCAAACCCTCAAAACTACCCCCTATTCAGCAAATACCATGGCCGGGTCAGCGAAACGATTCGCTGGCCCTGACATGATACAAAATCAACTTTATATGAGCGTATTATTTTCTTCTTAATTTGTTCAGATTTGTGCAACCAACTTCAACCCCTAAAAACTACCCCCTATACAGCAAAGATCATGGCCGGGACAGCGAAACGTTTCGCTAGCGCCGACATTATCCAAAATCAACTTTATATGAGCGTATTATATTCTTATTAATTTGTTCAACTTTGTGCAACCAACTTCAACCCCTAAAAAATACCCCCTATGCGGCAAATATAATGACCGGGCCAGCGAAATGTTTCGTCAGCCAGTCCAACATTGCCCAAAATAAACTTTATACGAGCGTATTATTTTTGTATTAATTTGTTCAAACTTGTGCAACCAACTTCAACCCCTAAAAACTACCCCCTGTAAGGCAAATATCGTATTGGGGCCAGCGAAATATTTCGCCAGCCCTGACAATGTCCAAAATGAAATTTGTAGTTATGAGGGGTTGAAGTTGGTTGCACAAATTTGAACAAATTAAGAATAAAATAATACGCTCATATAAAGTTGATTTTGGATAATGTCGGGGCCAGCGAAATGTTTCGCTGGCCCGGACATAGTATTTGCCGCATAGGGGGTAGTTTTTAGGGGTTGAAGTTGGTTGCACAAATTCGAACAAAAACAATCAAATAAAACGCTCATCTAAAATTGATTTTGGATAATGTCGGGGCCAGCGAAATGTTTCGCTGGCCCGGACATGGTATTCGCCGCATAGGTGGTAGTTTTTAGGATTTGAAGTTGGTTGCATATATTTGAACAAATCAAGACGAATATAATACGCTTATCTAAAATTGATTTTGGATGATGCCGAGGGTAGCGAAACGTTTCGCTGGCCCGGCCAGTGTTTTTTTATGTATCAGGTACTTCAGGTGTTGCAGAAATTCTAATTTTGGTTGTACAAATTTGAACAAATTCTGCACTAAATATTTTGCCCAAAAAAAGTTTATTTTGCGTGGGTGGTTGGGTCGACGAAATGGTCCTCATCTGGTCGGCGTCAAAACTGTAAACCAGTTGGTCTGGGCGAGAAGTTTTTTCCACTCGGGACCTTCTTGGAAGATTTCAAAGAAATATGTCAGGAAGCACGTCGGAAAATAAGGAGAAACTTTTAAAATTTCGCTACCTTCAACTTCGCTTGGAGTAAAATTATAAGGAGACATACTTCAGATCCTTTCCTAAAAAAAAATATCTCAGAATGATAAAGTATCAAGTATTATTTTTAAAATAAACTTACCTTTAATATCATTTTCTGCAAGTACACATTAGAGTGTTCGCCATGAAAATAATAATGAATTTTAGTTTTCCTTTAGCAAGGATATAAAATTTACGAAAGCAGAAATCTCTATTTCATTGAGACTCATTGACTGCAAAATATCTTTTCAATTTCTGATGTTTTGAACAATTGCGCAGCCCCACACTCCGTAGAACTCAACGGCGCAGTCTTAAGTGTCATATAACTCTACTGCGCAGCGTTATGTACCTACTTTCTCTAGAATATTGTTGAGCAACTCTAAGTGCTCTGAAACTTTACCACGCAACTTTAAGGATCTTCAAACGAGTCTCGGTTTCGCTTGATCCACTATACGTCTAAAAGAATGTATTGTTGAACGTAATATTTTTACCACATAATCTAAAGCAATTATATCGGTTTGGACAGAGAGCTTTTTCCGGAGAATGTTCTTGTTTTTTTTTTCTCTAATTTAAAATTGAGTGTTTTTTGCGCCTGAAACCGACAACACTCTGACTATTGTGCACGCTGGACTGCCGGTGTTGCCGGTTTCAGACACAAAAAGACACTCCTTTTCAAATGCCAGAAAAAAAAAAAAAAAAATTCGGGAAAAGGCTCTCTGTCGAAACCGGTGTAATTGCCTTTAGATTAGGTTGTAAAAATATTACGTTAAATAATCCATCCCTTTAGACGTATAGTGGATCGAGCCAAACCGAAACTCGTTTGAAACGCCTTAAGTGATGGGTGATAGCTTGAACGGGTTAAAAAGTAGAATGAGTATGTATCGCATATTGTAATATAACGATGTAATAGAGCGATATATTATATTATAATATAATTGTCGCCCACGCTCTGAAATTTCAATAACCCTCGTATTTTTACTAAATTACTAACCCGCCAGACAAATAAGATAATCCCGTCTAGTGTATGGACTAACCGACAGCAATTGTTCAATTCGGAAATTTTTTGGTCGATAATTTTTGAGTCGCCAATTTTCTAATTCGGAGATTTAAAATCTTGGCGACTATTTTTAGTGTCGACAATTTCATATTTCGGAATATGTTTTTGTCAGAAATTTTACAATTCTAAACTTGTATTATGTCGGAATCGTAATTTTTCGAATACTTTTAATTCGATAATTTATTAATTCGGAAATCTTCAATCTTGTCAATGTCGACAATTTATAAATCGTGATTTTTCGTTATCGGGAAATTGTACATTCGGCAATATTCAAAGCCCTCTAGGTCTGTATCATAGGCAACTGGTTGATCTGCTTCAGAGACATTATCAGTTTTTATATTCACAAAATGGAACGTCTTTGATCTAAAATATCTTTCGACTTTTAGTCAAAAGCTTCTACTTCAGATTTGGATATAGATTTTAGCGTTTTTCGTAGCCACACGAATAGCAACAGCAATTCCAACAATCTTCTTCTGACTAAGATGGAAACTGGTTTTAATTTTTAGAAAGTCATCTGCGGAAAAAAGCGACTGGTTCAACAATTTTCTTGTCGTTCTTTTACTGATGGCGATTTTAAGAGGCTGGAATCCGCGTCATTGAGTTAATGATCCAAGTTGCAGGCTTCTTCATGTCTTCTTCATTCAATTTATTTTTCAAACGCGACGAGAACACTAATTTATCCCCAACTTTTTGATTTTATTCTAGTGTCAAGCTTGAATTTAGTGAATATTTTAAGCACAGTATATACATAGATCATAAAAAAAGTGTAGTTATTGGGATTAATATCTGTTTTTAACGATAGTCGTAAGTTTTGGTGATAAATGTTGCTTTTAGTTTTTGAATGAACAGAGAAAATTGAGCTGGTGGGTGCAAGAACCAGGTATAGCTCATGTCAGGAGAAAAACTGTCAGACTAGAATGCATTTTTTAAAGTATGTCCAAAGGTTGAATTAATTGCATATTATCATAGATAATAGACTCGGGCATCCTTTTATGTCTTTAATAATGTTTAAATAAACTAATTTTGGAGTTGATGATAAAAAAGTGAATTTTCTGTACCAAAAAGTTTCTCCTGAAATCCAAAGTTTTCGGGATTTTCAATTTTTAATTCACTGGCAGTATGTTTCAAAATATCTTTGACTGAATCCAGTTCAATTAAGATTAGATCTAACTTTGAAGTCGCAGAATCTCTCGGGGAAAAAATATGTTGTATTTTATAGGGAATGAGGCAATAAGTAGTTTTCCGATTTGCAAAGAAAAAATGTTGTAAAAGTTAAGCGTATTTGAATTTTTTTATTTTATTTTTCACATGAGCCCCCACTTTTTATCTAAACCTCTATAATTGTATACTTAAAGGATATATTTATTGTTTTCTTGCTAATTTTGATAGCGCTGATTGTATTCTTTTGAAATCCGCCGGAAAATTTAAAAAGTTGCAAAATTAACAATATTATGGTGGTTTTTCTGAAAATATTAAAGGTTAATTTCCTCAAAAAGCCAAACTCATATGTTATGTCAATTTTTGATTGAAAATAAGAGCAATATTATAAGCAAAAATTGCAAAAAAATATGGGGAAAAAATAAAAAGGGTGGGGTATTCCAGAAAATCTTGTTTATTTTATTCCTCAAATTTTGTAAATATGAAAAAATATGGTCTCGAAAAAGCCACCTTTTTTATTCTTTACAATATTTAAACGAAATTTTTACTAATAGAATAAAGGCATCCTGTCAGCTTTATGTGAGCTAAACTATATTTGAGACCGGAAGAATTTTTCTTCCTAAAATTATTATTTTTTAAATTTTTCTCGTAAACAATATAAGATATAGCGATAGAAGAAGGAGTGTTCTTTATAGAACTTTTTTAGACGTGCAAACTTCTATCCTAAAATTTTTTCATATGTGTAGTTGTTTGCGAGAAAAATGATAAAATCCGATTTTATGAAAAAAATTCTCCTGGCCACAAAATTCATTTAGCCCGCACAAAATTCACCTTTTGTCATCACTGTCTTCCTTATGAAAGTAAAAATTCAGCAAAAAATGAGCAATAAATAAAAGATCGGGATTTCCGAAAAAATCTACTTTTAATATTTTCGTACAAAACGCCGCCTTTTTATTAATTTTAACCCCTTTTTAAGTTTTCCGGTAGGTTTCTGTCCGATTTGAAATGAATTTGGTCCCTTGTACTTGTTGTTCAACCGAAAATATTGCAAGTCAATTCGTAAACCATTAGTTAGAACTCTTAGATCTAAATTACTTGTCAATAATTTTTGTCGTATTTTTTGGAAATATTTAATAAAAACACTGATGTTTTAATCAAATTTTGAAAATTATTGGGCTTTTAACATGTTTTGATTAAAATTTATAGATCTTTAAAATATGCAGTTTTCACATTTGAGATAATTTTCTCTTTGGTCACCTGTTTCAAAGAAAACTATAACCAACTGAAAGCTGGGGATTTTTTTTTTGCATTTTTGAAAAAAATTTGGGGATGAAAAAACTCAAATATAAAAATTACTTCTTTTAAAAATCTATTACTTTTATTTGGCACATTTTTACAAGATGAATATTTTAAGTGTCTTTTTTAGAATAATTTGACAAACAAAAAATAAATAGTTTTACAGAAAAATTATTTCCAATATTTTGGATTCAAGAACATGTTATTGTGTATCAAAATAAAAAGCTTTTAATTTATTCTTTCTATTGATATATGAACTTAAAATTTGCATTGCATTTAGAGCAATAGTCTCCAAATGGCAATGCATTAATATATTTCCATTTGCTAAAAATCTTTCAATAGATATATAAATTTATTATGCGAAAAATCAATTGTGCAGTCCAAAAGGCAACAAGTTTTTCAGTCGGTGTGAAAACCTCGCCGGGTTGAGACGTCCAAATGTTGCGCTCACGTAACATCAAATAATCACTGCGTCAAATCCAAGAATTAATTAAGTGAATGTTCTATAATTTGCAAAATGGGATTTTTTCCAATTTACGACAAAAAAAGTTGAAGTAAGAGGGTGTCATATTTACACAGGTAGGTAAGATAATAGTCTAAAGCATGATGTCTTAAATATAAGGTATACGAAAGTACAAATAAAGAAAAACGAGAGTGAAAGCATTATTTGAAATATTAAAAATGATATTATTGAAAATTGACGCAGTTAAGGCGTATTAATAAAATCATTCTTTCTTTGCAAGGGATGTATTGACCCCTCGAAATATATTCGTGGATGTTCGGGATTTTTCGTCCCATCTCGTTGCTGAGAGACAAGATATAACGTCCAATATAAAGGGTGTCCTAAAACTCTTGAGAATAATATTTTTAATACTTTAAGGATGCGTTTTCTTTTTCCAAAAATAAAATTGAAAACTCTTCTTTGAAAGTATTCATGTAGATAAAATTTAAAATTTAATTTTTAATTGGACTATATATTTTGCAATTTATTCTGCTTTATTAAACAATTTATATCTATTATTAAATAATATTTTTCTCACTTCCTAGTAGGGTCTTTTCATAAGGTCATATTATCATTCATTTCTAAAAAATATGTAGGGGAAACCACCCTACAGTAGATAATGATTTACAGTAGATAATCTTAATTAACTGGAAAATTGACAAAAAAAGTTCTTTACTTTTGTTAGTATAACATTTCAGCAAGGATGCTGTATGTTCGGACGAAGTTTCATGGAAATTTTATAATTAATTAATGTTTGAAAGAAAAATTTTAATTTTTAACCTGAAAAAAAATTTCGCCTCTTCTTCATTCATACTTTTTACCTTGATGAAACATTTTTATGGCATGTTCATACATTAGAATCAAAGCTTGAAGTTTAATGAACAATATTTATTGATACAAAGAGTTCTTTCCTTAAGATTTATAAGTATTTAAGGACTTTTTATCAGACATTACATTTTCCAACAGTAGATAACCAACAGCAGATAACCAACAGTAGATAATCGCAAAATTACGAAAAATGTCGCTATCAAAATTGGCAGCTCTGCGACTGTCTCGCAGTTGTTTTAAGTTAAAGTTTGTGTTTGTTTATTTTGATTCTTGACGTTTTTAAATTTAAGTTAATGTAAATAATAAACCAAGCAAATAGTATAAATTATTATTTATTAAAAATCACATAATGTTTAGTTGTGTTTTAAGATGTCTTTGGGAAAAGATATCATTTTTGGGATTAAGGTATGTAAAAATTCTGCACTTTTCTGTCA
>CAKNWT010314737.1:729-15368 GCA_932066315.1 Andricus coriarius | reverse complement strand
AAAGTATACGCGATGGTGGTGGCGGAGAGGCTGCGGAAGGATGTCGAGGGGAAAGGAATATTGTCGGAGACGCGGGCGGGCTTCAGGGCGGGTAGGAGTACTATCGACAATATCTACGTTCTGCAGAACGTGGTGGATAGAGAATTAGCGAAGAAGGGGTCGAGAGTGTACGCATTTTTCGTGGATCTAAAAGGTGCGTTTCCTTCGGTGGATAGAGGAAGGTTGTGGGAGGCGATGGAGGATAGGGGAGTGGAGAGAGGCCTTATCGAGAGTGTAAGTTAGATATATGAAGAGATTAAAGATAAGGTTAGAGGAGGGGAGAGGATTTCGGAGGGATTCTGGATGGATAAGGTATTAAGGCAAGGGTGTCCGTTTAGCCCAATGCTTTTTGCGATTTTGATTGCGGATATGGAAAGTAAGTTGGAGGCCGGGGTGGTAGGAGGAGTCATGATAAAAGCGGTTAGAATTTGTTCACTAGTGTATGTAGATGACATAGTGTTGCTGGCTAGAAGTAAGGAAGCCTTAAAGGAGATGATGAAGAGGTTGACAAGATACTTGGACGAGAGCAGGTTAGAGCTGAATGCGGAATGACCAAGGTTTTGGTGTTCAGAAAAGGAGGTGGGAGGGATAAGGGAGAAGAGTGGAAGTGCAAAGAAGTGGCGGTGCAGGAGGTGAAGGAGTTTGTGTGCTTGGGCTTCGTGTTTCGGAGGAATGGGGGAGTGGATGTTCACATAAAAGAGAGAGTGAGGAGGGCAAATGTGGTGATAGGCAGGTGTGGGGGTTGGGAAAGAAGTTATTCGCAGATGATTTTGAAAGTAGAATGAAATTGTTTGACTCACTAGTGATGAGTGTGCTATTGTATGGAGTAGAGGTATGGGGGTGGAAGGAAAGTGAAGAGGTAAATAGGACACAGAAGAGGTATGTAAAGTGGACATTGGGGTTGGCAAGGAACACGCTTAATTATATTGTCAGGAAAGAGACGGGGAGAACGAGTGTAGGAATTCTAGCGGGGAGTCGGGCGTGTAAATTTGAGGAGAAATTTTTGGAATATGGGAGGAAGTAAGCTAGTTAGGGACTGTTGGTTGGAGAAGGAGAACAGGTGAGGGGGTGGGAGGACGGAGGCTGACAGGGAAAGGTATTTTAGAACGAATGGACTACACATGGATGAAGTGAGAAGGCCGCTGAGTTGGTAAAGAAAAACGGCATGGATAGAGAGAAGACAGCAGGGGAAGAGAGAATAAGAGAATCAAGGTTTAACGGGAACTATATGTGGATTATGCCAAGGGCGAGAGCGCAATATTTGTGTGAGAAAGAAGAGAAAGGAAGTCAGGAGCTTATAGCGAGGATGACACTATATTCAAGAAAGGTCGGATCAGCGCAAAACTCCTTGGTCTGAAATATGATGGTAGCTCTTTGGAGTTTGTTCATTGTTTTGAATACTTGGGTACGATTTTTTCTAGAACAGGTGCTTTCAACTTAGCTGCACATGCAGCAGTTAGCAGAGCCAACTCAGCCTCGGCCTTCAATATTCTGATTAGAATTAAGTGCTCACAATGGTCTTCCATTATCAAAATTCATGTCTCTATTATAAAGAGTTCCTTATTGTATGCGTCCTACGTTATCGAATTAAATTATCTAGATGTTTTTGAAAAAGCACAAGTCCCTTTTTTCAAAAATGTTCTGCGCCTACCCAGAAGTACGCCTGACTTCATTGTTAGATTCGAACTAGGTCTATGCTGTGTGTCATACCAAATTTTTAAAATGGTGCTGAATTGGTCTGCAAAGCTTTTTGATATGGAAGACTCGCGCTATCCTAAACGTTGTATGCTAAAACTAGCTGGAACCGCAAACAGAAAAAATGTTGAATACAACTGGCTTTGTTAACTTATTAGATATTCGGAGGGAGTGGGCATAAGTCACAATCTCGTGGATCTCAATGGTCCCAATCTCATAACTCAAATCGATACTATTGATGATAGATACCGTGACTTTGTCCATTCGCGGGATCTGTTAAGATTGGAAAACAGTAACTTTAGTTATATATAAAGTAAAATTTTACACATCCTCGCCAAATGTCCAATCTACTCGCTTGTTAGAAATGATTACTTGCGTAACATTGGTATGATAAACGAGCACAATCTTCACTTATTAATTTCAAATATAAACACTGGGATGCTTCGCTCAATATACAACTTTATAAGTACATGTTTAAAAATCAGATCATAATAACCAACCCATAATAATAATATTTAAATTACTATTTACTTACAAAACTTACAAAACTATTACTTGAAGCTAATAGATTGTTTAGAAATTATTAAAATTGATAAACTATAATGGGAACAAAAAGTTATCAACACCTAGAATTTTTAAATATTAAATTAAGAGAATTAAATGTCTCTCTGAGTTTCAATATGATAGCATTTTTGAGAATTCAGCAATTCCCAACATAACTTCCTTCCATAGCCCTCTTCCAAATTGTCGCTTGACAACGTTCATCCAAACAAAATAAGCCATGCTTACAAAAATGCCCTACTTCACCTA
The DNA here is from genome assembly GCA_932066315.1 of Andricus coriarius. Taxonomy (NCBI): domain Eukaryota; kingdom Metazoa; phylum Arthropoda; class Insecta; order Hymenoptera; family Cynipidae; genus Andricus; species Andricus coriarius. The sequence goes on along the minus strand of CAKNWT010314737.1, from coordinate 12,824 downwards.
TGCATTCGTACCTTCAAGTCGGTCCCACTCAATAATCTCATGGCAGTTCTTTACTACTTCTGGTACCGACTAGAAGTACTAAGGAATCCGGAAAAACACGGTTTCTGTTGCCCGTCTCTGCTGTCCCAACTAGGAACATGACAAGTCGCATTTACCATATGGGTCACAGGCGCCCGTATCACATGGATTAAACACGCAGCGTTGACCCTTTTTTTGTAGTTTTTTTTTTGGGTAGAATCTGACATCAGAGCAACTTGGCCACCGGAAGTCCCATGCTCGCCAGAGTCAGGTCAGTTTACCCTCACTTTCTTTTAAGACTTTTCCCGGTCTCATAAATTTTCCTGAAAATTTGAGTACGATTTCGAATGAACGCATCGTTGAATGAAGAAGAGGCTTACTTTTCGCTTACTCTATCTTATGGTGCTTTTTTCCCTCTCCAACTAATGGAGTTGTCATTTAAATTTAAACCTCATGCAAACACCTGAGTTGTTTAAAATTTTCTGTATCTATTTTTTAGATTAGATTCTTGTTTTTATCAGGGTATCTTGCAGTAATAAAATAATTATAAAATTTTTGTGAATTCTTTTTTATTAAAACACAATAAATCTGAAGGATAATTTTGAACGGAAATCAGATAAAAACGCTGCAAAACAGTTGAAAACTACGGGAAAGCTGCAAATGTGTTTCTAGGTTTCAATTGTTTACAGGGATTTGATCCATTTTCAGATAAGAATTATGCTTGGGATTTTGCGGTTTTCTCCCTGCTCACACAAATTATTTTCGGTCATTACAAATTGAACTCTTTTGCACTTCAAACTTTTTAAATTGAAGCTTGAAAATATTTAATTCTAAACTTTCATGAATTGAACAATTGAAAGATTTCTGGTTAAAAAATAATAAAACCACGCTATCATTTTTAAAAGGTAAGGTTTCTTGACTGGAAATTTTGCATCATTCAGTTTACAATGTGTAATTCGAAAATCTTTTATTTTAAAAATTTACCATTTTAGATTTTTATTTTTAAGCGCACATTTTTAATTTAAAGAATATTAAAATATAATCTTGAAGACTTAAACAATTCAAAATTAAAAGCGTTTGAAATTGGAATTTTTTTGTAAAAAATTATTTATCTGATTAACCGTAAATATAAATTCTTTAATTATTTTTAAAATGGAATTGTACTTCACGTATTAAAAAGTGAACAATGATTGATTTGACAATAGTCTAAATCAGTTCAAAATTTAAGAATTCCCAGATTTTATGTTAAGGTTAAAAAGTAAACTGCTTCAATTCGAAAGCCTTCGTCGTTAAAAAAATATAAACGTCTGATTGAAATTCTATAAACTATTTTGAATTTAAAAATAACTTCATAATAATAGATTTATAATTAAATGCTTTTATTAAATTTAAAATATTGTTTCAGTCTAAATTATTCCATTGTCAACCCATTCAATTTGAAAATTTTTAATTAAGAGAAAAAATAATTATTTAGTATTTAGTAATATTCAAGTTTTCATTCAATACGAATAATTTTAAATAAAATATTCAAAATAAACAATTTGAAATGGAATTGTTTGAAATACAAAGCCTTGAATCGTTAAACTTTCAAAGAGCTTTTAAATTTTGCACGTTACAGCTTTAATTGTTTTATTTAAAAATGTGTAATTTGTAAGTGTAATTGTAGAATTTTGATATGTAAATAAAAATTAAACAGTCAATTATTGTACAAAAATTTAAGTAATTTGAAGAGATATTTAGCTCTTTTGAAAAGATTCAAGATAATTGTAAACCCTAAAATGATTTAAAATAATTTAAGGCCCTTTTGCAAGACGTCCGACAAGTTGACTAATGAAAATTTCGAAAAGTTAATATGATAAAAATTAGCTGAAAACGTTTCTTACCTTCAAGGAAACCCTCAAAAACACATCCCTGAAGCGGCCGAGATGAACTGTTAAATTTACTATTTTTCTCAATTTAGAATACCAAAAACTGCATGGGAAGGATCATTCCTGTCACGCCTTTTTTTAAATGATGGAAAAGTCTAAAAATTATTTATTGTGGGTCTTTACTTAAGTCTGATGTTACTTGTTTTAATGGCAAGTAAAAATGATTATTTTAATTGCATTATTTTGTAATTTTTCATAATTTTGTTGAAAAGTGCGATTTTAGCTTACATTTTTTAAATTTAGAGTGCAATTTGGGAAGTAAAAATTCCAACCACTGGCAGAACATACAAGAGCATTCCTTTTTGAACAAAAGTGATAGGTAATTTATTAGGAATTTTCATTTGAAGAATACTTCAGGAGGTTTTCAAATAGTGTGACAGGAATGACAGTTATGTAACAGGAATGATGAAGTCTGAAATGATGAGGGAGCCTCACGAATTTTAAAGTAATAAAGTAAGGACAAAGGTAATTACGAAGATCAAAGCACACAATAGATAAGTACAAAATGGTATTTATTCACTCTGAACGGCAGGCTACTAGAATATTTCGAAAATCACAAAATATAAGTACATAATAGCAATTTGTCCACAGCAACATGTAAGTGAATCGGGTACCTACCTAAGTATGACTTTTCAAAACTAGAATTGGAAGAGATCAGTCTCAGTTTATTTTTATCTCAACAAAAGTACATTCAGTAATATTGAAGGTGCCTGGCAGTTTATCCATGAAAGAATTTTTCTCAGCTACCAACTCGCCAAACCCTGAAGCTTCCTCTTCAGCTATCGAAAAATTCTCAATGATCCCTAATTCCTCACCCTCAGCAACTTGATCAACTTTATCAATTTTCTCGTCTTCAGAAGACATGTACACATCCTCCACTGGAAGCTTCAACGGTCTCGATGCTATGTCTCTTAGATGGCAGTGCTTGCAGACTGAAGCAGGAGGGCATTCAAAGCAACTTAGAGAACGACAAGACATCATGTTTTTGGATAAAACGATTTGGTAGACTTTAGTAATCCCTGGGATGGCGGGTATCTTGCCAGGCTTTACATATCTTTTCATTTTTTCGATGGTTTCGCCAGGGATTTCCAGCAGCACAATCTCTCCGTAGTTGATGAGGCAAATTAAGTCACTTGCACATGATATGGCCTTCAGCCTGGCAACTTCGTCGTCATCTCTTCTGTGCCACCAAAACCATCCATGGGGCCCTTCCCGTGTCCAAGTGACTTCTTGCACCAGCGGATAGTAGTCGATCACCTTTGTCTTCATCAGTCCGACGTCCCAGGAAAATCTTTTGATGACTCCTCCAAAATCGGATCCAGGTGTGCCCATACCGCATGAGCTTGGTGGTCGAGGTTGTCTGAAAAGGTACAAAGGACCTGTGCTTGAGGGAACCATCGGAATGTCTTCGGTATCTCACCACCTTATGTAGTGAAACTTGTCTCTTCGAAGCACCAAAGTGCATATGCTTGGATCTCATCGGCGTAATTGCAATAGTAGTTCTCAGAGAAATCTACTCTAAACATGAGCTCATTTTTATTTAACGAGGTCCTTTTAGTCTTCATTTGATGCGCTTGGTGATGCCAATTAAAAACGTGTTTTTTTCATGTCAGAAAGTCGGGTGTTAAATTTTTCCGTCACCCCTGATACAGTGGCCACTCTTTGATTTTTGATGAAACGAGAAACTTTTTTATTCACGTTTTTTATGTCTCTCTTCTGTGGTATTGTTCATTGACCAGCATGTACTGGAATACTACCATCAATCTGGAAATGGATCATCTTGTCTTTACAATTACCACATTGGCCAATCATGCATGTGCGATTTTCAACATCACAAGCGACAGCAGCCAAGTATTGCGCCACATAATTTTCAGCTATTACATGCCTCCTGGAGAGAGTGAATGAATCGATTCAAGGAGAATATGTCTCTGTACTTTGACTTTATGTTTCTTCACAAAATCCTTCTTGTCTAGACAAAGTTGAATAATCTTGTCGCCGTAAAAAAAAACTGACAATAAAATTTCTTATTTTGAACACTTTGTCTTGCTTTGGTTTAATGGAGGAGCTCGGCTCTCCTGATTCGTAGTGAATTTTGCGGGACACCAGTGATTTAAAATAACGTTCGATGCGGTATTTCTTCAAAATGTGATTGCCAATTGATTTTTTGACCAGGTGGTTCTTCTTCACACTCGCAGCGTTCAGTTCAGCTTCGATTTTCAATTCTTTTTTCAAAACGTTTCCACGAAACAATTGTATCCTCAGAGCAGGGGATTTTTTTTAAGGACCAACGAGCAAGGATACTTTTTTATTTGCAATTTCTCTGCACGCATTAGCCCTTTCCCTTTTTTATAGCTTTTCTACCTCTCGTTTTTTGTACCAAAGCAGACTCTTCACCCCTCGATTCAGAAGGGGTGTCTCACGTCAAAACTTGGTTTCTTCTTATTCAAGCCCGATAATTTTTCGAATGTTCTCTCCACAGTCGTCGATCAATTTTGTACCGCTTTTTTTAGCTTTTTGTTTCAGGTAACGTACTTTGTTTTTTTGGCTTCTATCATCCAGTTGCTCTGCAGTGAGTCGAGCTCATTGCCGTCATTGGCGTTCAGCTGCTTTCCTTCTCTGTTCCACACCACTTTAATTTTGTCTTCTTTACAGAAGGGGCCATTATCCTGACATCCTAGATACTGAAAATAATCAAAACACAAGTCTAAGAGCATGGGCTAAATACCGGTTTCAACAATCAGGAGTCAAGACAGAAAAGGAATTTAATAAAAATTTAAATAGCGTAGAATAATTTGATCACTCTTATCTTAATTAGATATGTAGCTTATTTTATTATATGAGAAGTTGTAGGCTCCAGAAGCTACGATCATGGTTCCTCAAAGCAACCAATCCCGACGCAACTGGAACCTGTACGTCCTCCACTTCTGCTCCTTCTATCCTAGAAGGTCAGCAAGAGCGGAAAATTTACGCGAGACAACATTCTGCAAGACTGTTCCTTGGAGTTAGGTCTCTAGCCGCGAATGACCTTGCGCGGCAGACGGGACGGTTGGAGATAAATGTTTCAACTCTGGATACTTTTTTACAGCTACTAATATTTGTAGAATGTTATGAGGAACAGTGTTAACGGACCAGATGAAGTGATCTCAGTAGAACAGCCTTTTGCATCCAGTTCGCGATGGAATGAGCCTGACGCTGGCAAGTCGGAATCTTGTTGAGTTGGCTAAGAAATAAAGCTTCCATACCACCAAGACAGTCGATCATGAGAACTACAAGATGGACTTTGTAGCCTTAGTACAGCCTGCTCAGCTCGAAAAGAAGTGCTTGATATTTCCGCCCTTTTTCTTCCTCCTCTGCTGTGATATTACCATCGGCTGGTGCCGAGGATTTAATCACGTCATTGATCTTGGTTTTCAGATCTGGGAGGAAAATATCAAGCTTCGTAGCACTGATACTTTGAGTGATGGAGAATGAGAAATTCCAGTAGATCTTACAGTGATCATTCTACACAACGGACTTGAGTCCCCCCTGGGCGCATGGCAAGACGGGAACTCGATCAACACCATAGAAGTGCCTGAGATGGTAATATAACACTTTTTGAGCCGCATCGTGTCACTCTATGTACCCGTACCGTGCATGCTATAAGCATCCACTGAGAACATGTCCAAGTGTTTCTGGCACTTTCTTGTACGCTCGGTAGTTGTTATCGCCTACAGGTAAATTCATTATACGCTCGCGGTAAACTGTGGTATCTATAACGCCGTCTTGGCAGGCAAAAATAAATCCCTCAGTCTCCGATCTGAATCCAGCAGACTTGAGCAACATATTGGACAGACCCATCGCGAGCTCTTCTCTACGTATGATGCCTAAGTAGTTACCATGAAGGGGTTTGTCAGCATGTTCTCTTAGTAGAAGCGTATGTTTTGCTTCCTGTACACGACTTTTGCGCACTGAAGGTGTTAGTGATGCGGCACGGTATAAAAACGCCGCAGCACTGACGAATTCATGTTGATTTATGAGTCGCATAAGAGAATCTGTGCTATTTAGAACTGAGCAGGCTGTAGCCAGAACCGTTCTTCGATGATGACACTCCAAGCTTAGCAAGCCTCTACCCCCTGCATCAAACATTTTACTACACCAAACGTGTAGAGCTGTATAGGAACGGCCAGCATATTGGTCGCCTGGATCTTATTCTTTCCAGATAATTCGGAAGCCTACATTTTTCTGAGAATTTGGCGATACCTTTTTTCAAGGGCCGTTTTTAACTTACACACATTTTGGGTTTCCGCTTGCGGTATTCCAAGATATGTATATGTTTCTCCGTTACCAAGATGATGAATGTTATTTCCACCTATGAGTTAAATATCCTGATCCTCACGCGATGATGTAGTTTCTAAACTTTCTTAGTGTAAGTGGCCGCAGGCACACTTGTCTAGCCTGAAGTTCATGCCAATCGCTTTAGAGTACCTATTCACCGCCTCCACAAGAATATTAAGGTCCTATTTCGAGGAAGCAAAGAGTTTAAGGTCGTCCATGTATAAAAGGCGAGTCACATGGGTATCCAGAGCTTTTGTCTCGGAGCACAATAGATAGAGGCAAGAGAGAGATGCAGAAAAGTATCGGGCTTTAAGAGTCTTCTTGGAAGACCCCCTTCTTATATGCGAAATAGCTGGCATTTGGTAGTATTAGCTCATGGTTCGTGTTATCGAATGCCTTGCAGTAGTCAATCCAAGCCATGGACAAATTGCGTCGATACCTGATCGAGTCCTGGGTAATACACCTGTCTATTATCAGGTTCTCCCTGAAACCTGCCAGCCCTTTCTTGCATCCATATGCATCCATATGCCATGTGCCAGTAAATAGCTTGTAGCTGGTGTTTAAAAAAGCTATGGGCCTGTAGTTCTTTGGACTTGACAAATCTCCGGTCCTAGGGATCAATACCGTGCGTCCTTTCACTAGCCACTGTGGGATGGTCTGTTCTCCCTTTAATAAAGCAGTAAATATACGAGCTAGATGTTGGTGCGTAGAAGTGAACTTCTTCCACCAAAAGTTGTTGATTTTATGTGGCCCTGTCGCTGAAAAGTTCTTAGTTCTAGCGATAACTTTCTTCACTTCTTCAGCAGTAATTAGTGGACACTCTTCCTCTGGAACTTGCAACCTTTGTCTTTGGCAACAATTACGAAAGAGTGATATATCTGAAGCGTCTTCATTTAGCTGATAAGTATCTCCATACATTTCCTCCCAGAACCCAGTGGGCACCAGGGCATCCTAAAGACGTGCTTATAATGTACCTCTATGTCATACCATTTAACGTCCTTAAGACATCCTTTGGATCTTTTCATGTCTTTAAAAGGTCCTCAGGACGACCTCAAGACGTTCGCCACCAGACTTCTATAGGACAACTTTAGGACTTGTGTACCCATTGGGAAGGCTTGAATTTCTTCTCGGCTAGGCGGATTTTTAACGGCACATGACGTTTTATTGAACAGACGGGAAGGATGAGTAGAAAAGGTGGAATTTTCCTGAAGCCACTTTACTCGCCGTTCAAGGCGCGGTTTCGCTGTTAAAGGAGATCTTATTTTTTGCGTCCAGTGCTGCTTGATGGTCAACAGTTTACATTTGTTCAGCGTGTGATTTGCTTTTCTTAAGTTTCGAGCAAGTGCCCTAACTTTTGGAGTGAATTTTTTATTTGATGTTATGTAGCTAATCACGCACTGAATATTTGATGCATGTCGTCTCGCCGTTTCAATTTTAAACTGAAGCTGTGCAATACGCTCGCGAGTCTTACTCAGGAGTACTGAAGTATCGTTACTTATATTGTCGCTTAGGAGGTAGACCGCCTTCTCGTAAACTAGACAGTTCAGATTCCAGAGATTAACATCTTCTGGGAGCAAATCGGGGAGAGCAATATTAGAAAGAATTTTTGTTGGATAGATCTTCTACTTCTCATGTTGGCATTATCGGTTGGCATTATCGGTTATCTACAAAGGTGGTCTTGCTGGAACGGGTGGTATGTTCGCTGGAGGATATTGCTCTTCTTACCGATAGAGAGCTTCATATCCGTTTTTGCGCAAAAAGGATGCCTGATATCTTAAATACTGAGTCGTTTTATGAGCATATTCCGGGTGCATATTGACCCAACGGCCATGTAACCTCTGCATGAATCCTCTTCGCGCCGGTGAGCTTCTTTGCGAACAGGTAAGGATGTCCCTCTTGAGTTGGTCCGACCACTTAAATCAATGTTCTCGCGTTTGTCAAAGGCCATTGCCTGGTCCTCGCCTCGGTTTGGTCCTATTGCCACTCCAAACTGAGCCATGGCCTCCATCCGAGAGAGGCCTATTGTGGGTGGCACTGCGCGATACTGGTGATGTAACCGCATAATTTGCTGCATTCGGGAGTCAGTCCAATGCAACGTGGCTGACTGCAAGAGCCGGAGCTCTCGGGCGATGGGGTCGCGACATTCCTACTATTATATATAGCTTATCTAAATCTCCTTTCACTAGACAGGAGAGACAAACAACCTTAATCCGTTTCACCTCGTGGGCACCAGTTGGCCTGGTCACCACGTGTTGACTTCCTTGCTAATCCCTCCACTTCCCCTTCACCAATAACATATATAAATAGGAACACTAACTGACTGCGCTCGCCACATGTACTATAAGCTAGAGAAGTGAGTTAAAACGTCATTCCTGATAACCAAAATCAGACCAGTTCACGTGACAGGACTGACGTTTTCGCCTTTCATTGCAAGGTACGCAGCCATCTTACTTGTTTAAACCCCTTCTGAGACCCAGGTCGTATTCATGCAGCAACGAAGTATTGTCTCCCCATCATTTTATAATCATTTTTATTAGTTACTAGTGGAAACAGCAAGTGACAGGAGTGACAAGGAATAAAGGTACGCATCGATTTCGCACTCATTATCACTTAATTTATCGCAAAAATAAAATAATTTACTCACCAATGACTTTCCTCCAGGGTAACTCGAACTTCACAGAAGCAAGACTGAACCGGCCTATTTCCGAACCGCTAGGCGGTATTTCGAAGTGGGCGCTCACTCGATTCAATTCCCTAACGAATTTGTCGAATTTTGGAGAGGAATACTGCAGCATATTATTGACTTATTAGAAAGGTTGAAAAGTTCAGTGGTTCATTGGTTAAAGTAAATATGTATGCATGAACTTCACTTTTCACCCCTTGGGTCACGTGGTAGGACTGACGATCGGGCCATACTTCATAGAATAAATCGAAAATTTTTTGAACAGAGAAAAAAACGCGTGAGCTAAATGAAGTATCGTTAGTACAATAGCGGAAAACAATCATTTTTTTAATTCAAGCAATATACATTATACACAGATTAATGACTCAGGGACACGATTTGTCCGCCATCTTGCAAAATGACCTTAAACGAAGAGTGTGTACCGACAATACCCGGCTATTCGTTCAAAAATTTCGGCCCGAATAGCCACAGCCTAATTTAAAACTAAACGTAGATTTTTGCAGATTTCGAACAAAACATTTAGAAGATTTTTAAGAATTGTGAAAGGCTTCAAAAGAATAAAAACAATTTCTTAAAAATCCGTGGAATATTGAAAAAGATTTTTTATTTTGAAAAATTATTCAAAGAGAATATTTAAAAAGATTTCCAAAATTCTCAAAAAGAATCTGGAAGATTTTAATGAAATTTTTTTCATTTTGCAGGATTTTTGTCACTTTGAAAGATATTTAGAAGTTCTAAAAAATGTTTAGAAAATTTTAATTTAAAACACTTGAAAGCAACAGGTAGATTTTTTAAGGTTTTAAAGCTTTCTAAGGACTAGTGAACCATTGAAAATAAAAATAATTTAACTTCTAATTTAATAAGTATTAAATTTAAAAAAAATCGTTCAATCGTTTAAAATTAAATATTTTTTAAGCTTCAATTTAAAAAGTTTAAAATGCAAAAAAGTTCAATTTGTAATGACCGAAAATAATTTGTGTGAGCAGGGACAAAATTACACCGAGTGTAGTTTAATTTTATTACTTTTATATTATTTTATTATTTGTGTATAACATCCCAGATAGCAAAATGCGCGCACGGTGCGACGCACGTGCGTCGCTCCACGTGCTGCTTTTCTCGCACGACGTGCGCGCAGGGGATGACGCAGCTGCGTCCTCATATGCGTGACAGGTGTGTCGCACGTCGTGAGGGTCGCACGTCATGCGTGCTGGTGCGGGTATGGTGCGTGCACACATTTAGGCTTTTTAGAGGGTACAGAAAATATTTTCAATGATATTTTTAAATAAAGAGCAGGTGATTTATCATGAAAGTATTTTTTATTATGGGTGGAATGAATATTTGCATATTTTAGTTGAACATTAGCAATTCAGTTTCCGCATGTTTGTATGAACAATAATAAATATTTTTTGTTGCAACTACAAGATACAGTCATTTACTTAACTCAGGCATTTACTTAACTGTATCATGTAATATCAAAAACTTCAGGATCTGATACTTTTGCGAGATTAACACGTTTGTGTCCAAAATAATAAATATTTTTCGATGAAACTTTCAGAAATTGTATGGAACATAACAAAACCGGTGAATAGCCTATTTGTTGTTTGAATAATAAAAGAAAACCAAGATTGCACAGAAATTAACTGCTTCTAATTATTCAAAACAGAAATAGGCTATTTCTATCAGTTTAGACGTTTCTCAAAGTTTCAGCGAAAGATATTTATTATTTTGGGCACAAACATGCTAATATCGTAATCAGAACATGCCCTTAAAGATACTCACATTTAAACGCACGCATTTCCTTAACTGCCCATACGGCATGAAATGTTGCAGTAAAAATTTCAAAGAAATATTGCAATGAACCCTTTTGATAATGTTGCACACAGGTTTTAAAGACGTTTTAAAATTATTTCTATGAAATGCTTCCTGAAGTAAATCTAAAATATTGCAAAAATATTTCACTAAAATATTATTTGTCATGTTTAAAAATAATTTAAAGAAACTTTGCAGAAATATTGCAGAAACATTGCACTGAAATATCTCTTGGCTTGTTCAAAAATATTTGCAAGAAATATTGTAAAAAAATGGCATAAATATTGCACGAAATCATTTATGAAAGATTTTGAAAATGTTACAATGGAACCTTTTGATAATGTTGCACACAGGTCTTAAAGACGTTTTAAAATGATTTCTATGAAATGTTTCCTGAAGTAAATCTAAAATATTGCAGAAACATTTCACTAAAATATTACTTGTCATGTTTAAAAATAATTTAAAGAAACTTTGCAGAAACATTGCACTAAATTATTACTTGGCTTGTTTAAAAATATTTTCGAGAAATATTGTGAAAAAATTGGATAAACATTGCATGAAATCAATTATAAAAGATTTTGCAAATTTTTAAATAAAACATTTTGATGTTGCACAATGGTTTTAAAGACGCTTTTAAATTATTTTTATGAAAGTTTTTCTGAAGTAAATATAAAATATTGCAGAAACATTTCAGTAAAATATTATTTGTCATTTTTAAAAATAATTTAAAGAAACTTTGCAAAAATATTTCAGAAAAATTTCACTAAAATATTACTTGCCTTGTTCAAAAATACACTACCGTCGGAAATTGTGCGCACGACTCTTGTGAGCGCTATTCAAAATCATTGCTGACTTCGAACTACTATATTTCGTTGAAAAAAAGAGATAGGGCCTTTTTCAAAAAACAGTCAGAAAGCGTATGAAATTCCACGTCTAGTGGTATACAACAAATATTTGTTTGACCTTCTGAAAATAATACAGCACGTGAGAAGTTTAAAAACAAAATTCAAGATTTTCTCAAATTTTCTACCTCAATTTCAACTTTTAGAATGACCTAAAAATTTTTTTTCAAAAACCTCAAAATTACACTACATCCAGCCTGAAATCTTATCTTTTACATCTTTAATTGTACAGCAATGGTGTAAATTGTGAGTAATTTAGCTCAGATACGATTGAACATTTTAAATCATATCTCGGGTACCCATGAAGATTTTTTGAGTTTTCTCGGCTTAAATTAAAGATCAGATTTTAGGCTCAATTTCATATAATTTTGAGGTTTTTGAAAAGATTTCCCTTGGTCGTGCTAAAAGTTGAAGTTAAGGTAGAAAATTTGAGAAAATCTT
>CAKNWT010314727.1:523-14443 GCA_932066315.1 Andricus coriarius | reverse complement strand
TTTGAGATATTTCGTTGTATCAAGTTAAAAAAAACACCCTGTATATGAACCATGAATCTGCGGGTGATGTTATGTACTTGCATCGACACAAACTACACAGTTTGTTTCACCTAATTACATACCTCTTTTAGATTCTGAATTTCGTAGCAGAGCAATAGAATTTAATTGTTTAAATAAATTATTATTGTTTGAACAATACATGATATACGTTCTAAGCACGGCGGGCTTGAATCTCAGACAGGTTTGACAAAAATGACAAAGAAAACTGGCAACGGGGATTTGTTCTTGTGCCCCCAAAGGTGTAAAATCCATTGAGTTTGAAATCCTATCTGCTAAATTAAGAAAAATATCTCCATTTTTAAAAGAACTCAAAAATATCAAAACATTGCGTATCATCGCTTGATTTTTATCAAGTATTTGCTGATGCAAATCAGTTTATAATGAATGTATCCAGTCCTTATAGTTGTTTTAAATTTAAATACATGCTTTTAATTTAATTTACAAGTATCGAGATGAAAAGTGGACAACGGCAGTTTTCAGTCTCTCTAAGTATGTTGGATCATCAATAATGTTTATTCTATACTTTTCCTAATGCTTTCTGAATTCACGGTGGACCGATTCACCCGGCTGTTCTGACGGTGGTAAATTCTACTTTTTCTAATTCATTGGATTCAAAACAACTCTTGATCTAGAACTGCCTGTACTTAAACTGAGTTCTTTATTCTCCTCATTTATATCATGGATATTATTCTGAGACGGGAACTACCTTTTTAACGTAGATGTTACTACTTGATCTTTCTGCTTTTCAGGTAATTTTTCTAGTAATTTTGCCATATTCTGAGCAGTCTTCGATGAACCATTAGGAATAATACAAAAACGATTGATTCCTCTGCCTATTTGTAGAAAGCACTTCGTAAAAATCTATATTTTTTGCGGAGTCTTATCTGATTTTTTGTCTGATGCACCAGGAACGTAGATATCATCTGACTTGGCATACAGGGCATTCGAGACGTTAATTTGATTTGATTTTTGACGCACGTGTCCTCTTCCTTTCTTGACTGGAGTGTGACTAGTACAGTGAGCTGCACGACAAATGTAACAGTTGGATACGTTGCCTCTAGTTTGTACTTTTAGAATCATGTCTTCATAGTTCGGCATGGTTGGTACAGGTCTGGTGAAAATATTCTTCTCGCGATCGAAAAGAGCTCGCCGGCAAGAGGTACATATCCTTAACGGAAACTTTGTATCAGTTGAAGAAACATTTGGATTGACGAATTTTTTGATGAGCTTCTCAATTCTATCGGTGATATTGAATTCAGATTTGTTCTTGCAGAACTTAATTTTCATGCAAGAAGCAGCGTACACTGTCAATCGATTCGCTCATTCTCGATTCTCATTAGGCTCAAAGGTTTAAGATTATGCATTATATTAGTCGAAATGTGAAAGAAGGCAGTCATTGAATTTGCATTCAAACCCTTTTACCTAGAACCAAAAATATCTTTATTTTGTGAAGAATCTAAATAAATAAACTAGATAAATTCATTATAAACCAATTTGCATAGGCCTATACTTGATAAAAATTAAGTGATAACATGCAATATTTTGATATTTTTGATTTTTTCTTAAAAGTTGAGATATTTTTCTTAATTTAGCAGATAGGATTTCAAACTCAACAAATTTTACACCTTTGGGGGCCCAGGAACAAATCCCCGTTGCCCGTTTTCTTTGGCATTTTTGTCAAATCTGTCTGAACATTCGTTATTTGTGTCATTAATTGCAGAAAAGAATAACTTTTCACGTTTTGCAAGAAAAAAAATGGTTTGAACAAATGAAAATTGTTCACATAAATAGTAAATATCCTTAAAAATATATTATTCTCAAAATTCGTTAATTGTGTTATTGATTCCAGAAAATAATAACTTTTCACGCTTTACATGGAAAAAAGTTGTTTATACAAATGGAAATTTTTTAAATAATTACCCCTTAACAATATATTACTCTCAACATTCACTAATTGTGTCATTAATTCGAGAAAACAATAGCTTTTTTACAATATAAGGGAATACAAATTGTTTAAACAAATAAAAATTCTTTAAATAATTACAAAATATGTTTTAAAAAAAGTACTACTCATGACATCCATCAACTTTATATCATTCATCTCAAAAGATATTATTTTTTCACGACATACAGGGGCATAAAAATTGGTAAAACAATTCAAAAGTATTATAAAAATACTTGTAAACTCTTCATTATTGTAAATTTTTTCAGATTTTTGAATTTAGGGGATCGTAGTGTAAGAAATTAAAAACTGTAATTTTCACATATTCCAACTCCTGAGATCTATTGATACCTGGATATATTCATGTAATATAATTATATAAGTGTATTTATACATTATTAGATACATTTTATATACATTGTAATAGGAAAGATAAAATGATTATTCGTGGTACTATTATTTTTGAAATTTTTTGGAAGTTTTATTTATATATCTGATTTAGTTTCATATTGATTGAAAACTTATTAAATTTCACGTCGAACAAGCCCTGATAAAGATATTTTTGAGATTTTGAAGAGAATATACCACTTGAGAAGTTTACAAGAATGCAAGAATTTCTCGAATTTTGTACCTCTAATTCAAATTGTGACACGACCTAGGTCTTAAGGTCTTATCTTCAATTTAAGCCAAAAAAAACTTGAAAATTCTCCACGGGTTCCTGAAATACGTCTTGAAATGTAAAAGTCTCAAACTTCAACTTTCAATCAGCGATTATTGCTGTCGTCCGCGAAAGCGTTGATCACCGAGAATTTTTCAAATTTTGTTTCTTAACTTCAACTCGTGTTGTGACTTACTATAGTAATGGAAGAAACTGACAGGACGTAATCTGTGAAATCTCATCTTCAATTCAAGCCAATAAAACTTCAAAAATAGTCACGGGTTCTCAAGATGTGACATGTGCTTCGCGTCTCAGTCGGGATCACCGCAGATGGCCAGACTTGCTGCTAAAGCGACTGAAATTTGGCGCAGACACGCTTGGACCTTTTTAGTCGTATTTTGAGAACCCGTGACGATTGTTGAAAGTTTCATAGGCTTAAATTAAAGACAAGACCTTAAACACTGTGTGGTGTGAATGTGAGATTTTTGTTATAACTTTCCTAGGTCATGCCACAAGTTGAAGTCAAGGTACAAAATTCGAGAATTTCTTGCATTTTTTTTTAAATTCTCACGTGGTGTATTCTCTTCAAAATATCTTTATTAAGGCTTATTCGACGCTTAATTCAATAAGATTTTTAACGGATTTAAAAAAAAATTCCTCGCACCTTTTGGAAACGAGTTATTACGTTTGAAAGTCAGCAGTGATTTTTAATACTACTTTCGCTGGTCGTACCGACATTTTCTGACCGTGTGTACTATTAACTTATGGTCGATATTTGTTGAAAATCATCAGACCGGCAGAAATGTTGAACAGTTTATTCACAAGAACAAAATGTGCAACTGTGATAAATGAGGACAGTGATGATGATTTAATTCTCAATCAATATGAAACTAAATCAAATAAATAAATGAAGCTTACCAAAAATTTCAAAAATGCTAGAGTACCACGAATAATCATTGTATCTGTATGAATATATTCAGGTATCAATGGGCCTCAGGAGTTGGAATATGTGAAAATTACGGTTTTTAACTTTTTACACTAGGACCCCTTAATACCCGGCTATACCCTTAAAAAAAAGTTATACAATAAAATATTTTCTTCTCTTTTGGCCCTTTATGTTCCATTCCTGTAAGACGTGTAATATTCTAGCGACGTAACAGTTACATCACTCTGTGATATACCAGTTACATTACGGATTCCAGAAATGTTACGCTTCTTTACAGTAAACGCGTGGCAGAACAGTGTGACCTTTATGTTCCATTCTTGAAACACGAGTGACATTCTAGTGACATAACAGTTTTATCACTATTTTCTATATTAGTTACATTACAGAATTCCAGAACTGTTACGTATCCTTACAGTAACAGCGTTACAGAACAGTGTGACCTTCATGTTCCATTCCTGCAACACGTGTAATATTCTAGTGACATAACAGTCTATCACTCTGTTCTATATTAGATACATTAAAGAATTCCAGAACCGTTAGTATCCTGACAGTAACAGCGTTACAGAACAATGTGATCTTTATGTTCCGTTCCTGGAACACGTGTGACATTCTAGTGATATAACAGTTCTATCACTCTGTTCTATATTAGTTACATTGCAGAATTCCAGAACTGTTACGCATTCTTACAGTGACTGCGTTACAGAACGGTATTCTGTAACGCGATTGTTACACGATTGTAACAATGTTATGTATAAATGTACCCTTTTTGTTATGTAGCATTTACAGAACGTTTCTACAGGGTACCATGGGAACAAGTGGTTCGAGGGAGACGTCCAAGTGAAGCATTTGCATTCAAACCTCAGAGAAGTCGCTGAAACGGCAGGTCAGATAAATATACATTGGCGGGAGAAGGCTAAACTTTTGCAAAATATTATGAGTAGGCAAATTATCAATTTGAAGGAATTCGCTTGTCCTGCTTTCAAAAAGTTAAATATTACTGATGAGTACTGTTTCCATCATGGTGTACAAAATGGAGAAATCTTGACATGTGCTCTGAACAATGTTTTTAAACGAACAAATTGCTTGCAGAATCAGAGGAAAGAATAACTGATGCTTCGAAATACCCCCAACCATAATCAGAACTTGTCTCTAATCAACAAAATCAAAACCTTGACCTTCAGTAAACCTCCAGCAGAGTCGGTGACATTGCGTACGGTTGCTGGCTGAATTGAGAGATCCACGGACAAAATCAATTAGCAATTTACATCACGTGAAGTAAATCACTTATTACCAAATTTACCATCGCTTGCCAATCCAACAAAAAGGATAAACAGTTTAGAGATTCTTCAAGCAATTCGGAAAATACCAGCGCGCACGATTGGGGTATATCCAGCGGATCGAATTCTGAAAATTTGGAGTAGACCGACCTGTATCGCACTGGATTGCTATGCACGTGAATAAAAATGGTCAAGGAACGTACTTTGACAGCTATGGAATACCGCCTCTTATCCTTCAACATCTTTATCTTCTGCGAGAAAATTGTATTTTGTTCAGATGGAACACAGCGCAATTACGAAAAGCGCCTTCAGATGTATGCTGCCAATTTTGTGTTATGTTTCTTCTTCATATTTGTCATGGTTATTCTTTGCACGCGTTTACCAAAGTTTTACGGTCAATTTATTAGCAAATGATCACACTATCGTGATTTTTTTACAAAATACTACTAAATGAACATAAAGTTAAGTCAAGAGTTTTGCGACAACCAAAAGTAGTGTTTCAAGGGGGGTATTATGATCGTGGGCTAATTAATGCGCATCGTGTAGCATGCTTTCAATCTTATTCGCCACAACTCGCTACATTATATCTTTTATACATATCCATCACATTATTGTTTGTCTTATCTATTGCAATCTCATTATAATATTTCAAAAGTTTTAAAGATTTTAATCAGTCACACTAGTATGGCATGTGTATTTTATATCTATGGTTTTACGAGTCATTCCCCTGCTCGCATCGTTTCTCTTTTAGTCTCGCTCTCTTTTTTACAATCATCTTGGGTTATAATATATCATTAACTGTGCACGTATTATTATGCTTAAGTGTGTATCTTTGTGTGGAAAAAGGAGTTGGAAATTTTAAGTTGAAAATTATTATCGGTATCCCAGGCTACGAATATGAGGGTGCCAATGTCATATAAGATTCTGGACCCACAACATCCAGATCTGAAAAGTGTGTAAAGTTGCCGTACTTGGTCCAGCAAACAAAAAAGTCAATGGGTGTAACCCCCTAAAATTGAGCCGTTTCTGAGATATTGGTTTTCAAAGTCGCAAAGTTCATACATTTTGAATACTAAACTTGCTCATTAGGAGCGCATCAGACAGCTTTAATATATACATTTATTAAGAAGTGATGTAGTAATTTGTCGCCCGCCAATGTACTGCGTTAAATACTAATGAATACTACTGATTAAATATGTATTCCTCTTATATTCTTATAATAATAAAACAAACAGGTCCGATTTGAATGCGTTTCAGAGAACACGGGATTTTTACATCAAACTTCGCTCCTGCCATGATTTCAGCCAATCAGAGCAATTTCCATGGTGTAGAGCAGTACCGCTGTCTCACTTAACAAGAAAGCGCACTTCATCAGCCTTCGACCAGCAGCCCTACTGAGCCGAGCCAAGGTGGCTTGAACCTTAAACAGCTAGGTGGCCGATCCGGCTGTGCAGCAATCCGGACTCCCTCCCAATATTACGAAATACGGATGCGAACCCGTTAACGTTCTGCGACGCATTCTCATCGTTAGGCCTGATTTCTTTTGATTTATTAAATAAAGGTTTCATTATTTTTAAACCTGACCATCTTCCCCTTCTCTAGTTATAATATTGTAGGTCATCAAACCTGTACTATTAACGTAGGTTCAGGAATATTTTCTCGTTTATTTCGCAATAAGCACACTCACAGGAGACCTTTAGTGCTGCCGCCTAGTGGGGACCTAGGCCACCCTCCATGTATACATGACACTCACCGGGACATCCAGAGTTGCCGCCTAGCGGCGACCTAGTCCCGCACAACACTCGTTGTAGGGGACCTCCAGAGTTGCCGCTTAGCGAGGACCTAAACCAGATCAAGTAACACCACACTTAACGAGGACCTCCATAGTTGAAGCCTAGCTGGGACCTAGCCCCACATCACCTACACTACTCATTTGCTTTAGGGGACCTCCAGAGTTGCCGCCTAGCGGGGACCTAAGCCAGATCAACTGGCACCACACTTAACGAGGACCTCCAGAGTGGACGTCTAGCTGGGAGCTAGCCCCACATCACCTACACTACTCATTCGTTTTAGGGGACCTCCATATTTGCCGCCTAGCGGGGACCTAGACCCGACCAACGGACACCACACTCACAGGGGACCTACAGATTTGCCGCTTAGCGGGGACCTAGCCCCACACTACCTACACTACTCATTCGTTGTAGGGGAACTTCGGTGTTGCCGCCTAGCAGGGACCTGGGCTTGACCGATGGACATACATCGCATATCTTTTTTTGTTTCAGATTAAACAATCAACCCTCTTCAGAGACACCAATATTGTTTACGTGAAATAATTCTTTGTGTTCGGTAATAATAGCTGCTGGACCTTGAACCATTCATCTGTTTCCCCCTATTCTATTTCTTTCACCAAAGTTGTATCCCCCCACCAGCCCTCTTTCTGAACGTGATTGCCATTGAAGGGTAACTAGCTTTCGTCGCAAATCGGTGGACTACAAATTATAGATGCTTTAGTTAAAACCTCATATTATTCGTCTTCATCAGAATAATCTAGCAAGACTGGTACCAGCGATAGATTTTTAGCAGGTGGTTTTATTATTTCTTGATATTGTGCAGGGGCTTGTGCGATAGAGCCTGTGGGTAGGTTATAACAATTTTTCTCTTTATCTCTGAAACCGCTCAATTAACAGCAAAACTAAGAACATATTTGGAATCAGCGTACCAATAAACATTGAGTAATACGCTTCTCTAAGATGGACACCTTGGGCCCAAAATTGGCACCCTCCTTATTTTTTAATTATAAATGAACATTAAATCTTTTATTAAAAATATATTAAATTGAAAACATTATTTATTCACTTAAAATATTAAAACTCCTTTAAGTATCTTCTTTTCTCCTGGGAAACCCCCAACACTATTACGTCACAGCGTTCTGAACCCTCCTGTCGGGAATCTCCTATCTCCACTCTGCTCCCTTTTCCATTTTATTAATATTAAATAATATTTAAAATATTGAAACTCGTTTAAGGATCTTCTTTTCTCCAGGCAAACCCCCAACACTATTATGTCACACCATTCTGAACCCTCCTGTCGGGCATCTCCTATCTCCACTCTCCTCCCTTTTCCATTTTCACATTTGGAACTTCCTGTGTGACGTCGCAAGATCCAGAATCCTCCAGACAGGGATCTCCTTCTCCCTTCTTCAATTACGTAGATCTTGGCTACTCCGTTTTATCTACTGTGACGCGTCGGCGTACAGTGGGCTATTTTGCAAAATTTACTTTTAAAACCTGATATCTCTCGAAGGAATTTACCAAAATGGATGTCCTTTGAACCAGATTAAAGCTTATTAAATGCATAATAAGGGAACATTATAGAGAGAAATTTTCCGGAATTTCTCAAACTGGAAAATGCAGGAAAACCCCGTCATTTTTTGACAAAAATTACAAAATTGTACTAGAACTACAATGAAAAAAGTTTTGTGTGTACAAGGCATCATATTCTATATATTTTTTTAATGCTGAATTCAAATCTGTCATGAAAAATAGCGTAGCGTATTTCCTTTCTGAGAAAAATGAGGTTAAATATGAAAAACCCAGTGTGGAGATGATGGTAACTTAGCGAAGATTCTATAGGTTTTTAGGGTCGCTGAATCCAAATCTGACGCCAGAATTACAAAGTGCAGCATGGCGGATCCAATGCGACGGAACAAAAGTTTTGAAAAAATGAGGTTAAATATGAAAAATCCAATGTGGAGATGATTGTAACTTAATGAAGATTCTTTCGCTTATTATGGTCGCTGAATCCAAATCTGACGCCAGAATTACAAAGTAAAGAATAGAGGATCCAATGTGACGGGACAAAAGTTTTGAAAAATTTAGCAAAATTGACAAAATTGTCCATATTTACATTTTCTATAGCTCTGAATCCAAATCTGACATCTTTTGAAATTC
Organism: Andricus coriarius; assembly: GCA_932066315.1. NCBI lineage: Eukaryota > Metazoa > Arthropoda > Insecta > Hymenoptera > Cynipidae > Andricus > Andricus coriarius. The sequence goes on along the minus strand of CAKNWT010314727.1, from coordinate 5,610 downwards.
TGACGTGAGATTTGGATTCAGAGCCTTCTAAAACATAAATATGGACAATTTTGTCAATATTAATAAATTTTTTAAAACTTTCGTTCCGCCATATTGGATCCGCCATTATTTATTTTGTCATTCTCACGTCAGATATGGATTTAGCGACCCTAAAAACCTAAAGATAATAAACTTTGGTAAGTTACCATCATGTTTCCGACTTGTGTCTCTCCGTATTGGATTTTTCATATTTAACCGCATTTTTTCAGAAAGGAAATACGCTACGCTATTTTTCCTGGCATATTTAAGTTTGGCATTAAAAATATATATAAAATTTGATGTCTTGCACTCAACGACACTTTTTTCTTTGTAGATCCAGTACAATTTTGTAATTTTTGTCAAAAAATGATGGGTTTTCCCACATTTTCCAGGCTGGGAAATTTGGGAAAACTTTTCCTATTATTTTTCTTACTGTTCATTTAATAAGTAGTAGCGAAGCGCTACTATTACTGCTGCCGTAATAGTTCTTGCCAAGGGTTTTACTTAAGACAAATCCCAAATGATCCTAAGCTTAAGCAATTATGGATGGAGAGTATTAATCGAGATGATTGGATACCTCACTCGAAATCAGCTGATTGTGACGTAACCCAGTGGGCACCAAATTTGACGAGGTTTTTACGACATAGTGACGAAAACTTTAAGACATCCTATGTCCATGTCGTTAAGGTGCCTTTACGATATCGTGAAGACATCGTCAGATCGTACGACGTCTTTACGATATCGAAAAGACATCTTAACGAAATGGACATACAATGTCGTAAAGTTGTCGTAAAGATGTCGTAAAGACATCGCCAAATGTTGTGCTCACTAGGAAGATTTTAATTTGCAGTAAATAATGTAATATAAGTCGAAAATGTACCTTATTTTTTCACGATTGCAAGTACATTTTGACTTTAACATATGGGAAACTATTACTTACTATTCAATCAGTGTCTGAACATTGAATTTGACTTGAAAATAGCACCAATTTCAAAACGTCCGATTCCGCTTTGGCGGCAACAATCAGAAGCGGAGTAAGCGGTGACACAATTCTCCCTAGAGAAACTCTACTTACTACTAATTTTCAGTAAATTTGACATATAAAAATATAAGTTATTAATAAAGATCTACGATAAAAATATATAAAAAGGAAGTTTATAACAGGATAAAATCCTTATCACTTCCACGTAAAAAAGGCGTTCTTAATTTATTTTATCAAGCCTTCCAAATGTTCAGGCAATCAATTTTCTGCAGCTGGAAAACAGTGTATAAAATTGTAACTGTATACTGCGAATGGAGATAATGAAATATATATTAAGGTTGTAAAATAAATATAACAAAAAAAACACTGACAGAAATAAACAAATTTTATTGTAGGTAAACATATTATTCAATATTTAAAGCATCAAAAGCTTTTATAAAATTTTAATTCGAAATTTTGTTCGTGTATTTGATGCTTGAAATATTGTAATATCCGTTTATTTACAATAAAATTTACATATTTATTTCAGTATTTTTGTCATAAAATTGATTTTACAACCTTAATTTATACTGCTTCAATACATTCATTAGTAGTATATAATTAAAATTCCTTTTATTCCAGCTGCCTAAAATCGTTTTAATCTCTCTTTTAAATGTGTATGAAGTATGAAAAACCTCGTAGGACCTTAAAAATTATTTTGATATTATAATTTACAATCATTTTGTAATTACAAAATCAATAAGTTATCTTTATAATTTTGCACAACTTTTTTATTTGCAAAAAAATAATTGTGTACTTACATTCGAATTTGTAGCTTTTAAAGGTTACAATAAGTGTTCTAAAATGTCAATGTATACAGAGTTTTATAATATTACAATTATTATATTGTTCGCTTGTAAAAACTTCAAAGTGATATTGTACTTTCCAACAGAAAAACATAAAGATTCGAATCAATGTGTTAAAAAATGTGTATTCTACAAATTTTTAATTCTATCGGCTTTCCTATTTTTTAATATTATATTATTTTTAATTATGTAATTACTTGTTATTAAGTAGTATTAAGCTTCGAGTTTCATTCCGTTCACGATTCACATTTGAATCTGCCGCCTTATTTGACAACAAAACCCTCCTACCACATGGCGGCTCCGGCCTTCAAGTAGACACACGTTTACCATCCCAGTGGGCACCAAATTTGACGACGTCTTTACGACATCGTTACGACATCTTTACGATAACTTTACGATATCCTATGTTCATGTCCTTAAGGTGTCTTTACGATATCGTAAAGGCATCGCCAGATCGTACGACGTATTTACGACATCGTAAAGACATCTTAACGACATGGACATACAATTTTGTAAAGTTGTCGTGAATATGTCGTAACCATGCCGTGAAGACCACGCCAAAATTTGTGCCCAGTGGGATTCTTGTATCATAAATACTATTCAGTTTTCCTTGAGATTTTTAAACATTTGAATATTGCAAAAATTTAGAAGTATTGAAGCTTAACTTTCAAAAATGTATTTTCCAAGTTAAAAACATCTAAAAGTTTCTAATTTACAATTATAACACGATGTAATAACATTTTTTGTAATATTTCAATATTACTTTTTTTATTAAAATTTTTTAAAAATAAATAACGTAATCTAAAGAATGTCGTCGGTTTGAAAAAATTATTATGTTTCAAACATAGAGATTGTTTATTGCTCTATAACTCAAACATTTTTTAGTACAATAATATTCTGTTTGTTGTAAAGCGATTTTTTTTGGTCTACATTCAAAACAATGTTTCTTTAAATAATGTTTGGTTCTAATAAGAAAGAATTTAAAAAGATTTTCATTTCGTTTTCTTTTACTTTGTATAACCAATTTAATTGTAACTTAAATTAGACATCCAATAAACATTCATAGAACAACTAGAGAATTCAAATAACTATGCACATGAAGATGTTTAATTCTTTGCTTTCTTGACAGTTCAACATCAAAAAAGCCCTCAAGGAAATTATGAGAAATAGATTTAGAAAAAGATATTGTCTACCGATAAACATACTTTAATATTAGTTTTTGCAGGATTTTAAGAACAACTCACGTTGTACATAAAAATTTACGTAATAGCATCTTTATTTGATTCAAATATTAGAATTTAATACTTATTTCTTACATAAAATACTTCTCTTGTTGAAAAATACATTTTAAAAGACATAATTTGAAGCCTCTTTTTATTCATCATAGTATTTTATAAGATATTCATTTCGAATTTTATAACGATAATAAAAATGTGTGTTAAAAAATCCCTTGGGAAACAAGGTTTTCAAATATAAAAAATGAATCATTCACCCTGTAGTGTTATAATATTAATTATTGTTACTATAATTTATAAAAACTACGCCTTTCAGGAAGTGCGACGCATATGCCTCGAATGGACATGCCTCTCACCAACATTTGATTGTTAGTTTTGCGGCATTGGATAGATCATTTTATGTACTTGCAAACTTTCATCGGCATCTGCTACCATGTATGAAACTTAATCTAAAATATTTTAAAGTTTCATGCGTTTGAATAAAAAAACCCGAAGCGCCATACTCGAGCGCAAGCCAGGCCCAGTTGTTTCAAAAGCTTGGATAATTGCGGGTATTCGAAGAGGTTCGAAAATTCCGGGTTGTCGAGCACGTTCGAGTTTTCTAAAAAGTTCGGGTACCCGAAAATTTCACGACCCAGAAGTTAGCTATGCATATAGATTTGAAACTAGTACCTTGAATTAAAAACAAAGTATTAGTCTTATCGAAAAACTGAAAACAGCCCTGGATTCGACTCAGCCATATCTCTAGGTTTTTCTTCTTCAATTTTTCAAAAAAGCCATTATTTAAACAATTGCATTGTTATTAAACATTGTGCCATTGTTATAAACAATGCTATTAGTCGTAAATAAATTTTAAGCATATAGGGTGATACCTCACTACCATATCTCTAGATCTCTTGATTTCAATAATCAAAAAAGGTTAGTTTAAACATTGTTCTCATCCCCTCCACATTCACTCCTTCACGCTACGCCATGCAACATAAGATTTGAATATTTATCCTTCATTATAAATAAAACTATAAGTTCTATCGAAAAAGTGAAGATACCCCTCGATTCATCTCGGCAATATCTCCAGGCGTTTTTTTTTTAATTTAAAAAAAAAGTAATTTTTCAACAATTATATTGTTTATAATGTTTAGGAATTTATTTAACAATAATGGATAAAAAATAAAAGTTACTTACTTAACAAAAGGTACCTCTAGGATATCATAATTGAAAAAAAAATTGCAATAATGGAAAAAAGTTAGTTTAAACATTGTTTTTACCCCCTCCACGTTCACTCCTTCACGCTACGCCATGCAGCATATAGATTTGAATGTTTATCCTTCATTATAAATAAAACTATAAGTCCTATCGAAAAAGTGAAGATACTCCTCGATTCATCTCGGCAATATCTCCAGGAACTTTTTTCATTTTTTTAAAAAAGTTATTTTTTAAACAATTATATTGTTTATAATTTTTAGAAATTTATTTAGTAATAATGGATAAAAAATAAAAGTTATTTACTAAAACATAACGTACCCTAAGGTATCATAATTGAAGAAAAATTTCAATAATGAAAAAAGGTTAGTTTAAACATTGTTTCTACACCCTTCACGTTCACTCCTTCACGCTACGCCATGTAATATAAGATTTGAATATTTATCCTTCATTATAAATAAAACTGTAAGTCCTATCGAAAAAGTGAAAATACTCCTCGATTCATCTCGGCAATATCTCCAGGATCTTTTTTCATTTTTTTAAAAAAGTTATTTTTTAAACAATTATATTGTTTATAATTTTTGGGAATTTATTTGGTAATAATGGATAAAAAATAAAAGTTAGTTACTAAAACATAACGTACCCTAAGGTATCATAATTGAAGAAAAATTTCAATAATGAAAAAAGGTTAGTTTAAACATTGTTTGTACACCCTTCACGTTCACTCGTTCACGCTACGCCATGTAATATAAGATTTGAATATTTATCCTTCATTATAAATAAAACTATAAGTCCTATCGAAAAAGT
>CAKNWT010314700.1:400-20630 GCA_932066315.1 Andricus coriarius | reverse complement strand
GTTTATTAGAGTGGTTTTCGTAATGTGCAAAAGAATATTTTGGATTGACACTTTGAAAATTTTTCGATCATGCTGCGCTAGCCAACACCCAGATAGGGCCCGAAAAGACCGTCTAGATTAGACGGTCTTGACAAAGCCCTAACTGGAAGCAAGTCTACCTTGTCAATTTTCTACACGGGAACTGTTAGAAATTCGCTAATCGTAGAAAGAGTTTTTTGGCCCACTCTAATAAACGGTAATGTTCCATGTGAATCATTATGCCAAGTAGTTTCGGTAGCTTTTCGATTAATATCATTTTCAATGTGGGAGAGAGGCGATTTTATTCATGTAAATGGCTCTTCTCTTTTCCTTGTTGGACAATATTTGCGACTTGTGCTAATACATTTTGTGAGAATGAAATTGATGTTGTGAATCAAAGATGTTGTTGTAACAACAAAATATTTGGATTACAATTACGAGACAATTTCGTGATATGAAAATATTTTATGCACAAATTGGTGCAAGATATTACGAAAAACTACAAAAAATACTTGAAAGAATGATGTACATTGAACATTACTACTCGGATGTTAATTCCCAATGGCTAGTGTAATTTTGAATTATGTTTTTATAACCTATTCGTTCTTCACAAAAAAATATTAAATAGTTAGCATTAACTTTTTCAGTGTTATTTTTTATAAACCAATTTCCTTGCTTCGTATTTGAATCGGGGGAATCACTAGGCAAGTAGGTGATATGTTTTGCAAACTTCACTTTGCTTGGAAATTGTTTGTCTCTGGTTCACATTATGAAGAGCCCACAATGTATCTTAAGATTTGCACGTATCGACGATACGCGTACGTTTATATGACACCAACGCGTTGTTACCAACTATCGCATCAGTTGTTGGATTTGTTCTCGGAAACAGGAAAGATTCCTCTATTAGTTACATGATGATTAAAAGTAATGGAAAAGTAAATTATATTAAAAAAGGTTTATCTACCTCTGCATCCATCTTATCATCATTTAGCTTATCTTCTTTATTCTCTTCACTATCTGTCGCATGATATTCCAAAAACGATTCAAAGTGATATCAAGAACAATGATGAAACTGATGATAGGAATAGTTCAGTTATTGCAGAGCTGCGTGAAGTCCTAAAACAAAAAATTGCTACCCCCAAGGAATATTTAATACCAGAATGCATTAAGTTGACGTGTACAAAGGTACGAAACCAAATATGTACCAGAATAAAACGTAAATATGATTCAACTTTCAATATGAAAAAGAATTCAAGTTTTGAGACTCTCAATGAAGAAGCTTCAAGCGAAAAATATGAGCATAATGTCAAAGTTATGAAGAAAAATGATACCCATATCATATAATCATATAATACATTGAAAACCGAGTTAGGTACTTTCCAAGATGGCTGACATGCACTACACCTCACTTTTTTTTAAATTGATTTGTTTTTATGAATCAATTCCTTCACAATAGTCATATAGTCTGAGCGCGCGAAATTCAAATTGATAAAATGTAGGCTGATCCAAGCTACAGAGTTAGATTGCGCATGAGCAGATTACCACGTAAATGCTGGTGTGGTAGATCACCGATATGTTCTTCCACTATTTAGATTGGAACTCTCAATTGTGAAAAACCATTTAAGAAATAGGTTGCACAAGTAGATTTTTTCGACAAACACGTCACTGTTAGGACAATTCGGAATATGTAGTTTCCGTGAATGCAGAATGCATTTCTGCAATCAACTGGACGAATAGTGCATGCTTTTATATAACTTTCCTTATAATATTCAGAAATATCTTCGAAAGATACAGTTTTTTGATGAAACGATATAAAGTTAAAAAAAAAGTTTAAAAAATTCGGTACAAATACAATAATTTGAAATGTCAAAATATTTACGTAGATTACTGCAGAATTTCATCCCAAGAGCACCATCAAACAGTTGAATTCCTCTACTGCATGTGGAATTCACCCCAAATCAACCTCTTATAATTAAAAAATTCGGTAAAATAACACTAATGTAAAAAGTCGAAATATTTTTACTGGTTGTGGCGGAATTCTATAATAGAAGCACAACAAAAATATACATAGAAAAAATTCGCCATCATTTTCGAAATAATAGGAAAATATTGTGGAATTTTCAAAAATTTGAATTTTCAAATCAGAAAAGAGAACAGAAGATATTAACCGATTTCAAAATGTTCTTTTTACTTTTTTGGATGTCAGCAGGGCCGGCGCGTAATAGGGATTAGACCTTAACGCAATAAAGTTTCTAAAGAGGCCTTTGCTCGTGCCTGTGTCTTCAGGATCTTTAAAAATGTATCCATAATGTTGCAGCAAGAAGTATTCATTGGACAAATAATTGCTGTGAATTTACGAAATCGAAAGAAAAACTAGGTTAAATAACTTTTCTTCTAATCATTTCACTCAAAGAATCTTTGAATACCGAAATATGTATAATTGTATATGCACTCCTCAATACACTGTGAAAAATGTTTGATTAAATCAATCAAAGTTTTGTTGAATCAAATAAATAACTGCATTGCTATACAATTAACTAAGGTTTGAAGACTTTTTTTCGCCGTCATTGCTATATCATATCATCAAGTTTAAAAACTTGATGGGTACAGGACAAAGAGTAGATGATGCCGAGAAAAGTTTTAAAGTTGATTTTTACTTCACAATATTAAACGTAATAATTATGTCCTTGCAAGAGCGGTTAGAGTTTATGAAACAATTCGAAAATATTTTCGGTTTTGCATGTAATACCTCTACCCTTCTCAAGATCGACAAGTTAGACATTCTTAAAATGTGCAGGAATTCGCAAGAGAATCTTACAAACGAAGACGCAAATCGCTCAGATATAGTTGGCGTAGATTTGTATAATGAACTTCTTGCCTCAAACCAAACATAAGTGCAAATGAAATTTTGATGTTCATACTAAAAGAAAACTTGCATCTCGTGTTTTTAAACTCGTTCATAACATACCGAATTTTAAAAACTTTACCTGTATCTATCGCAAGCGCGGAGCGATCCTTTCCAAAATTGAAAATAATAAAAAAACTACTTGCGAACAGCAATAGCGGAAAAGAGACTTTCAAACTTGACTGTGATATCAATAAAGCGAGTGATTACGAATTTATTGGATGTGTATGAACTGTTTGAAGAATTGGCCCAGATTAAAGCAAGGCGAGCAAATTGCTTTGGAATCCTTATTATATTTAAATAATGTGTATCTTAATAATAATGCATATATTAATAATGAGGCGGTGAATAGGTACTCTAAAGCAATTGCTATGAGCTTTAAACCGGACAAGTGTGTCTGCGTCCATCTACATCAAAGACGACTAGAAACTACACCATCGCTTGACGATCAGGATGTTCAACTCATGGCGGAAACCAAAAATGTGCGTGTGTTGAAAACGGCCCTTGTAAAAAGGTATCGCTAAATTCTCAGAAAAATTTGGGCTTCCGAATTATCTGGAAAGAATAAGATCCAGGCGACCAATATGGTGGCCGCTCCTATACTGCTCTACACATTTGGCACAGTAAAATGGAACGTCGATGAGCTGAAGCAACTCGACCGAAGCACACGCAAGATGATGATAATCCGTCGAAGTCATCATCCTAGATCTTCCGTACCTCGAATATACCTCTCTCGTGATAAAATGGGTAGAGGCTTGTTAAGCTTGGAGTGTGTTCATCCAAGAACGAGTCTGGCTACAGCCTGCTCAGTTCTAAATAGTACAGATTCTCTTATGCGACTCGTGCATCAACATGAAGTCGTCTATGCTGCAGCGTTTCTATGCCGTGCACCAGATAGGGCCGTAGAGGAGCTTGGTCTCCCATTTGATTCCAGCGACACCACAGACGGCCTAGTATCACTAACACCTTCGGTGCTCAAAAGACGTGTACAGGAAAAAGAACATACGTTTCTACTAAGAGAACGTGCTGACAAGCACCTTCATGGTAAATTCGACGGCATTATACGTAGAAAAGAGGTCTCGATGGGTCCGTCCTACATGTTTCTCAAGTTTGCTGGATTGATATCGGAGACTGAGGGATATCTGTTTGCCTGTCAAGACGGCGTTATAAACACCTTAGTTTGCCGCGAGCGCATAAAGAATGTACCTTAGAAACACTTGGACATGTTCTGAATGGACCCTCAAAGGATGCATGGTACGGCTACATAGAGCGACACAATACGGCTCTAAAAGTGTTATATTACCATCCTGAGCACTTCTATAATGTTGATCTATCACCCGTCTTGCCAGACGCCCAGGGGGAACTCGAGTCCATTGTGGAGAATGATCAGTGTAAGATCTACTGGAATTTCTCATTCTTTACCACTCAACGTATCAGTGCTACGAAGCCTGATATTGTCCTCCAAGACCTGAAGACGAAGATCATTTACTTGATTGAATTCTCGGCACCACCCGATGGTAATATCACGGCAAGGGAGAAAGAAAAAGGGCCAAAATATCCAGCTCTTCTTTTCGAGCTGAGCAAGCTATACCAAGGCTACAAGGTCCATCTTGTTGTTTTCATAATCGGCTGTCTCGGAGGTATGAAAGCTTCATTTCTTAGCCCAATCAACAAGATTTCGGCTTGCCAGCGTCAGGCTCATTCCACCGGGAACCGGATGTAAAAGGCTGTTCTTCTGGGGTCAGTTCATCTGGTCCGTCAACACTGTTCCTCGTAACATTCTACAAAGATTGGTGGCTCTAAAAAAGTATCCAGAGTTGAAAGCTTCATCTCCAACTGTCCGTCTGCCGCGTAAGGTCATCCGCGGCTAGAGACCTGACTCCAAGGAATAGTGTTGCACGATGTTGTCTCGCCAAAATTTCTCGCTCTTGCTTACCTTCTAGGACAGAAGAAGCAGAAGTGGATGACGTACACGTTCCAGTTGCATGGGGATTGTTTGATTTAAGGAATCATGATCGTAGCTTCCGGAGCCTACAACTTCTCATAATTGAAATAATATTTTAATAGTGTTGTAATAAAAATAGAGTATACGCGTGTAGAAAATGTCTTTTCCCCCTTGTTTTTAAGAAAAGGGAAGGAGCGGCGGAATTTTTGTTTGCACACGGGCGACCTAATGTATAGCGCTGGCCCTGTATGGAAGACTCCTGATAAGAAAATATTTTTTAGACTGTTTGGAATTTGTTTGTTTGAAACATCTCGTTGTCGAAAATGGTCAACTTTTTGAAAGTCGCCCATGAATATTGTTTTCATTTTTTCGAAGTTAATTCAAGCTTGCCGGCAAAGTATTTATATAATGAGTCCACGAACTTTTGTAATCTTCGTCATTCAACATCCTTTATTATTTATAATCTGTTCCCAAATACATGTTCTTCGAACAGCCTACATTTTATTTGGGCAGCTATTTTAAGTTTTATATTATTTTATATTTATATCGAAGTAATTTAAAATAGAAAATATTAGTCATAAAAAGTTTCTACTACAAAACTTTGAAAATTAAATGAATACGAAATTCATATAAAATTGAAAAAATATTTAATTACCAAGAATTGAACCGCCGGATCGTAGAAGGGCATATAAAATCTGATAGCTGGTGGCGGGAGGGCCTCTTGGCATTTTTAATAACATTTATAAATTTTAATTTTTCACACATATATTCTTATTTGAAATTTAAAGGCGCATCTTTTTTCCTTTTAAGAAAAGTTGTAGCTCTATTCTTTCTTGAAATAATTGCAAAAAACACGAATTTTGAAAACTGAAAAAATTCCGTCTTTTCTCATTTCAACTCATTCTAATTCACAGAATATTAAATATTTCTACTTCAAATTTGGACGAATTATATTTCAAAGTATACTTCAAACGGTAGAGTAGTTCAAATTTATTCGTTTTGTTATTAAAAATCGTTAATAATAACTCAGAGACGGCTTTTAGCTGGGTAGGCACGGCCATCTCGGAAAGTTAGAAAAATGTATTTTTTAACATCAATTTGCTTAAATTATGTGATTATTAGTTAAATTATCAATGATGATCACATTTGTGATCAAATAATGATCACACATTTGTACAGAAGTTATAATTCATTTTCGTCACCATTTTTTTTTAATAGAGGGCTTGAGCTAGATTACACTGATTATTGCATTCTTATAATTCTTCACCTTAATCGAAAAAATATATACTTGAGATCATTAACATATTGCACCGTATAAAGGATTCTTAACAAAAACTTTATTCTAAAGAAACTAGACGCTATATGCTTAATCTTCAGCATCGTCATCGGAAGAACTATCGTCGTTAGCTGCATTCTTTGTAGCATTTTTTTTTATTTATTGACGAAAAATAATCATTGAAGAGCTCTTGTCCTTCAGCAATGAGGTAAGGCATTATACTCTTAATTTCTTTGATTTTAGCGGCAGTAATACCAACTCGAGGGCGATGTAATTAATAAAAGTGTCTACCTGTCCAGTAGGGTAATAAATCTGTTCTGAAAATTTGCATGTGCAAATTTTTTAAAATTGTCTATTTCTCTGTTCAGGGCAAAAGGCTATGTGTATGTTTACAAAACATTCCAAGAAAAATATGTAGAAAAAAAGATATAGTATACAAGAAAGAGAAAGAAAGAAAGAAAGAGAAAGAAATAGAGCATAATTATTATTATTATTTTTGGGAAACTATGAACTACATAAAAAATTAACCGGTTTATACTTTACCTCAGAAATAATTCCGTATATTATTATAAAAAAACACAGAAATTGATGTTGTGAAATACTATTTTCCAACTTTCGTAGATGGCCGTGCCTATCCAGCTAAAAGCCGCCTCTGACTTATGTGCTCGCGGCGTTGCTCGACAGAATAAAACCCTCGTAGGTTATTGAAACTTTGTTCAATTGAGTTTAAACTTTGCAGAAAACTTGTAAATATTCTAATGAACATTTCATCCGCTGGAAGTTTTTGCTAGCTTAAACTTACCTCGATAGACTTTGCGGTTGAAAATACTGAAACCATTTTCGTATACTTACCTAGAAAAACATTATTAACAATTTTTCATAACAAAAGAAATAAATTTAGACTACTCTACCGTTCAAAGTATACTTTAAAATATAATTCGTCCGAATTTGAAGTAGAAATCTTTAATATGCTGTGAATTAGAGCGAGTTAAAGTGAGAAAAGACGGAATTTTGTCAGTTTTCAAAATTCGTGTTTTTCGCCATTATTTCAAGAATGAACAGAGCTACAACTTTTTTCAGAAGGAAAAAAAGATGCGCCATTAGATTTCCAATAGTAATATATGTTTGAAAAATTAAAATTTGTAAATGTTATTAAAAATGCCAAGGGGCCCTCCCGCCACCAGCTATCAGACTTTATATGCCCTTCTACGATCCGGCGGTTCAATTGAGATATTACAACTTTTATACTCAAATCCTTAGAAATTTAAATTATTTAAAGTTAATTTTAATCTTTAAAAAATTAACAATTCTTAAATTGTTAATCATCATTTATATTTTTAATAATAATTATTAACAATTTATTACTTGTTAATTTTATCATTATTAATATTTATTAATATTATGTATAAAAATAATTCTTCACTGCATTATAATTGTTACTTTCATGATCAAACCCTATGAACTTTCAATTATTTTAAGTTAATTTAAATCGTTTAAAATTAACCAGTTTAAATTGTTAATCATTATTATTTATTATGATGTGCAGCAATTCAAGAATTAATAATTTATGCACTTTACACGTTTTTACCTTAGCCTCATTCTTCCTTAGAGTGTCTACCTTCACATTGTCTCTAATTATTCTCATTATATAGAAAAACGGAATACCCTTTCTCTAATCCACACTCACCGTCTCTCAACATTTTAACCGCAAAGTTTTCCAAAACAACAGCAACAAAGCCACTCGTCAGAAATTATTTCCACTACCAAACCCACCATTTCAAACTTCTCCTTTTCTCTCGTACCCACTTTTCGTCACATACCCCACCACTTTTTACTCTTCCTCCGTGCTGACAACCACCATGCTCCCCATCTCCTCGTTCCTGCTCCAGATTGTTTCTACCACTTTGACCGTGAGTTTCTTCGTCAAAACTTTCCATCCAGCTCACTCAAGTCTCGCCATCTTCTTCTTCAGCCAGTCCCGTACCAGTTCATCTCATTCCGTTGAGTCCTCTTCCACCCACAGTCCCGAGCCTTTCAGTTTTCCGCTTCCTCTCATGATTTCGGCTCTGTTCTCCGCTGTCTTCGACCTCAGCATCCTTCCACTGTCTATCCTCCAAGATCCCTCAATCTTGGGGATCTTTTGTGTCCATGCCGCCAAAGTACCCGCCACGCTCGTGACGTCATTCTCTTCCACGTTCACTCTCAGCACTCTTACATTTCTCCCTCTCCACGTTCTTTCTTCTTTCTCTATTTTCCGCTTCTACTAAGATAACATGTTGACAAGCCCCTTCATGGTAAATTCTACGACATCATACGTAGAGAAGAGCTCTTGATGGGTCTGTCCAACATGTTTCTTAAGTCTGCTGGATTGGGCTCGAAGACTGAAGGATTTCTTTCTACCTGTCAAGACGGCATTATAGACACCTTAGTTTACCGCATCGCATAATGAATATACATGTAGGTGATACTAACTGCCGAGCGTGTAAGCAAGAGCCAGAAACACGTGGGCATGTTCTCAGTGGATGCTCAAAGTATGCACGTTATGGATACTTCGAGAGACTCAATGCGGCTCTAAAAGTTTTATATTGCCATCTTAGGCACTTCTATAATCTACTGTCCGTCTTGCCATACTCCCAGGGAGAACTCGAGTCCGTTGTGGAGAATGATCACTGTAAGATCTACTGGAATTTCTCATTCTCCACCACTCAACGTATCAGTGCTACGAAGCCTGATATTGTCCTCCAAGATCTGAAGACCAAGATTATTTACGTGGTTGAATTCTTGGCACCAGCCGATGGTAATATCACGGCAAAGGAGGAAGAAAAACGGGCGAAATGTCAAGCACTTCTTTTCGAGCTCATTCCATCGCAAACCGGATGCAAAAGGCTGTTCTTCTGGGATCACTTAATCTGGTCCGTCAACACTGTTCCTCATAACATTCCACAAAGATTGGTAGCTCTAAAAAAGTATCCAGAGGTGAAACCTTCATCTCCAACTCTCCCGTCTACCGCGTAAGGTCATCCGCGGCTATAGACCTGACTCCGAGGAACAGTGTTGAACGATGTTCTCTCGCGTAAATTTCCTGCTCTTGCTTACCTTCTAGGGCAGAAGGAGCAGAAGTGGATAACGTAAACGTTCCAGTTGCATCGGGATTTGTTGCTTTAAGGAACCATGATCAAAGCTCCCGGAGCCTACAACTCCTCTACAATAAAAATGATTAAAAATTTAAGAATTGTTAATTCTTAAACGATTTAAATTAACTTAAAATATAATTGAATTTTCCAACGCTTTGTGGCAGAAATATTGTTATTCTTAATATTTTCTATTTTAAATTACTTCATTTAGAACGTGTTATCAGAAGATTCAATTTTAAAGGGTTATAATTGAAACTTCTCCGTCTGGAACGGTGATAATCACAGTGAAATTACTTTTTGATCTCAGAAAAATTTGCCTGATCAAAATTAATGTTGAATAACAATTTTTTACATTCTCATCTCAATTAGAAGGTACTGATTGGATGTGAAAGTTGAATTTCGCAGATTCCGTAAAATTTTGACGTTTTCGAACTCACTGGTTGACAAAAAAAATGGATTTTACTTCGGTGTCTGTCTGTCATTGTCGTCGTCGTCATCGTCGTCGTCGTCGTCGTCTGTGAACAGGATAACATTCGAAAGAATTATCCGATTAAATTGCACTTTCGCATACTTTATAACGCCTATGAGTAAAGGTGGAGTTAGTTAAGCAGCCATTCTTGACCAGCGGTTGCGGGGCTCTATTCTCACCTTTTTTTCGCATACGAATCTTATGAATTTCGAATGACTTTCAATGAACTCCATATTTGAACACTCACTGATGGTTCGTATACGAAAAGTTTCGTACGGAATGCAACGAGTGGGTATATGCAACTCGAAACTTATATTCGCATACAAATTAAGAGTTTGCTTATGCGCAGTGATTAAATTGTACGGTTTGTGAGGCGTTATAAAAAGTGACAGGAGGGTGATAAAAACAATTGTTGTTCACAAATTGATACAGTAATTAGATTATGTACTGTTTAATTGGTTTGAAAATTGCGACACTTGGGAATATTTTACCTTTTTTACTATACATATACTACTTTGTATTGAAATTCTTTGAAAATTTGTTTTGTTCTGAGGCTAGAAAATAATTAATTATAAATTGTAGGTACATGTCACTATAAATCTTATAATAATTTTGAAAAGAAAATTCTACTTCGGAAAAATCGGCCTACTTTTACAACATCGCATTAACCAAATTCCCACTTGTCTGCTGAAATTCTGAAAGTACTAATTATTCTATACATTATAAATAAATTGGGTTGTAATCATTTTTGTTTTATATTTGACCCAATGAAGACGAATGTAGGTAGACCTTTCGCAAACCTTATTATTTGTGTTCACCCGGCATCACGTGCTAACAGCCAAAGCATTCAATTTTTAAATCATCCCCGTACTTGGCGCATTCTATACACAACTCTAAAAATGATTTCATTGGCTCAAATTGCTTGTCACTAGTAAAGCACTAGGATTTTGCTGTGAGTTGAACTTGGCGAACTCTTCGTCGAGTGACCAGCCCTATAGGCGTGCTGCTCTTTGTGAAGTGGCCTCCTTGACAAGAACTTGTCGCGGATATATCTATCCACAAGTCTTTCCACTGTTTTTAGTAGAAAAGATGTTAGGCTGATGGGACGGAAATCCTTGTGTAAGGTATAACCGATCCAACCTGCTTTCGGAATAAAGACTACTCTCGTACCCCTCCATGCCGCCGGAACATGTCCCAGAGTCAGATTAGCCCTAGCAAGTCTCACTAGTGGCCCTATGATGGTCTCTCCAGCCCTCTGTAAGAGGACTGGATAAATGCTATCTGGGCCAGGAGAGTTGTAAGGACTGAAGGACTTCAGGGCCTACCTAACCCTGGCAGGGGTGACAATCTCGCTGGCAAGCCGCCGTTTCGGGCCCAGCTGGGTCGCCGGCGACTTTGGTTTTCTCTGAGGTGCCGTCCCCACTTCTCTAAACCTTGAAAAGCCTGGGAAGTGTGCCTTGATCAGGTGAGCCAAGGTGTCCCCGTCCGACTCCGAGTAACCCCCACCGGGCAATTTAGGAGTGCCGAGAATAGCATCCGGATTTCGAGAAAGCAGCTTATCCAGTCTAGCCGCCTCAGCTCCCTTCTCGATGTATGTGCAAAAGTTGGTCCAGCTCTCTTGCTGTGCCTTACGTATTGCACCCCTGTATTCATCCCTCATCGTTGTGAATGATGTCCATAGTTTCTTCGTTTTGCCATTACTGGCACGTCTGAACCTCTCTCTGGTTTCCCTGCGAAGCTCTTCGAGTTTCCCATTCCACCAGTGTGTCTCCCCAGCCTTTCGCACTCTTGTAGGTCGACAATTACTTATATAGATAGCTTTGATGGCTTCCGTGAAAGTGTTGGCTGCCATCTCCAGAGTATCCACGTCACGAATTGACCTGGGAACCTCTGAAAGTGCACATCTCAGCTCCATGGAAAACTGATCCCAGTCCGTTCTTCTTGGATTTCTGACCCATTTAGGGCCAGCGGTTACATGGATTCCAAGACGAACACTATCTGTGAGTGATCTGAGAGAGTGGGTTCATCTGAGACTCTCCACCTCTTGATGATATATCTAAAACTGCTGATACAGAGAGTGATGTCAATGACTTCCTCCCTGACCGAGTTACGGAACGTCGGGATGTTCCCCGTGTTAAGAATATCTAAATCAGTGGTGATTAGGTATTCCAATAACACGGTAGTCCGTGCTGCCTCACAAAGTATGGTGGAAATTAGCATCGCATCCCAACAGTAGAGGAATACCCCTTACCTTGCAATATTCCACCAGTGTACATACCTCCACTGGTGAGTTACTTTCGCTGTCATACGGAAAGTAAGCCGATCCCAGAACTAGCCTTCCTATTCCCTTGAGATCCACGGCTATCACCATCTCGAACATAGCTCAAGCAGCGGGACAGCGCTTACTTCCTTCGTCAGTATGCAGGCCCTTTGTTTGGCCGCCTTGGGGTCCCTATAACAAAAAAGGACCATCCCCCCTAAACGCCTTATGGTATCTCGAACTAACCAAGGTTCTTGGATTAGCGAGATACCTGTGTGCCTCGCAGCCATGCCCCTCTGTAAAACTGCAGAGGCGCCTTTGCTGTGATGCAAGTTAATCTGGGTAATGGTGAGACCAGGAGAAGTCATTTAGGTCTGCTCCCGATCTTCCTGTATCTCAACAGGCCTATCGTGCCTGACGATTCGCCAGGACGTTGTCTTAAGTGAGGGGTTGAAACCCTCCAGCCGCTGGAGTTCCTGTGACGCGTCTTCCGGTTTACCCGGGAACCACGCCGTAGCTCTCATCATCTTCTGGAGCAACTCAACCTCACCCGCCTTAAGCGCTGCACCTTCCCACGGCTTTGTATCGACAACTGCTTTGAGTAGCCAAGCTTTAGCCACTAGGTCGGCTGCTACAAATACGAAGACCCCTCCCCTGCAGAAGGAGGTCACGAATCTTGGCCATTGATCTGGGGACACTCTTTTGATCACCCTCCAGGTAGCCTCCCTGAAGAGCTCATACAGCTCCGTGGTAAGCATTGAGTGCGGGTAATTGCCATCGGCCACCACCATCGTCAGGGGGTTAGTCCTCTGGGCGGCCGTCATTCTAGCTCCCGACGACTCTCTGTTCGTCGGCTGCTGGACCGCTTTTTGCCTCTTCAGAGGCGTAGCCACCCAAGGTGGGGTGTCCTCTGAGCCCCTACCTCTCTTCTGGGCCTCCGTGCTGGATTTCGGCACTGTAGCTGCTGACGAGCCAGCTCCCGCAGCTGCTCTGCTGGCCTGCTGCGCTTGGCTCTCCAGTCTCCTTTTCAGGGAACCGTTTAGCCGTTTCTTTTTGTTGGGGGACTGATTGGCCTCTCCGGTTACCATAGCCTCATTCAGAGGGACCGTCCATCCCTCAGCTCCCGAGGGAGCTGGGGGCACAACCGCCACCTGAATTTGGCTTGCCTGAGAGACAGATGGAGAGGAAAGGGTTATGTTAGACGCTTTAAGGCCCAACCCCTCTTCCCCCTCCGCCAACTCACTTCCTCCTTCCCTCGTTGTTTGTTTTGGTTTTGCGTGATCCATGTTGTTTCCACGAGAAGCTAGGGAAATAAAAAGTCCGCCCCTGCAGAGCCCCGCATGCAGAGGTAAGACTTAATACTCAGGAGGTCGTCCGGTGTCCCCGAGAGGCCGTCAGGACACCTTCGTAACCCCTAGGTGCCAAAGTGCCACAAGCACGATCACTCTGCGCTCATGGCTTAGGGGGGTGGTCACATTGAGTGAGACACCCAATGTTCAAATGTCCGCTTGCAGACCACCATAACAAACGGAGCGCTGTTTCTTGGACGCAATGCGGGCCGCAGATCATTCCTGTCCCGATTGCAAAGCTCTAAATCGGTCCGGGAGGGGCCTTGACCCAGGGATCCAGAAGGCCCGCGTTAGCTAGGCTCTTTCACCCTTCTACCATACCGTAATCACGCATACCAGGAGAGCCCGTTTATAGGGATCATTTCATTCATATCCATACGCATGCAGGCGGAGGTCCTTTTGACCCCAAAGCACCGCCTGCCCACCAACTACAAGGTGTTACAGCGCCTTGGGGAGGCCCGGAGGGTCATAACCGGTCGAAAAAGATTCCTTAAGGTACCCACAACAAAATCTTCTCTTGTATTGCACTGATAGGTTGATATTTATGTTTCTGAAGATTCTCTACACGATTATCATGTTAATCTTTTATTATAACATCATCTTCATGAAGAATTTAACGTCTACTACGTTATCTACGATAACACAGGCCTGCAAATAATGGGGCTTGTCAGTTTTTGGATAGCGGAGGGTCATTCCAGAAGTAATTTTTTGCGTACATTCCGAATCTACGTTATTGCACCCAAAAAATGGCGTTTCTGGCTACTTTTGTGGTTATATACAGAATGCACAACATTTTCCTTGGTATTTCGCTTTAGTTACAAAATTTATTATAAGTGCTACTCTTACACTTTGATTTAAGAGTTGAAGAGTGCAATTACGATAAAGTTTCGCTAATTTGAAGTTACGAGATATTCTCAATAAAATTATCATGAAAATAGACACTACAATGTTTATATGTTTTTATTGTTTATATGATTACTGCAACGTTATAATTTCCTATATTCGATAATAAAATACTATACGGATGATTTTCTTTTGCATAAGAAATATAAAAATGGTATAATAATTAGAAGGGGCAAAATTAAAATAAATGTTCAATTTATTTCTGAAAGAGTTCCAAAAACGAGATGGGGCAAAATTGAACACTGTTTAATCTAAATAGTTACAAAGATTTGATTTGGTATCAATAAGATAATTAATCTAAACTATTGTATAAATATAAACCACTATATAATACTAATATATCAATATAAACTATTATATAGTATAAACAAAAAACATTTTTCATTATTGTGTATGATTATTGCAAATTTTTATTCGAAATTTTGAATCCACCATATTAAGGATATCTCGTAACTTAAAATTAGCATAACTTTATCTCATAATTCTACTTTGCAACTCTTAAATTAAATAGCAAGATTAGTACTTACAATAAAGAAAGGACGGAAGAGAAGGACCAAGAACATGTTGTGCATTCTGTATATAACCTCAAAAGTAGTCAGAAACGCCATTTTTTGTATGCATAACCGAAAATATCTCAAAATCCTGACGTGACGGGCCAATTTTGACCCCGGATTCGGATTCTACGCAAAAAATTACTTCGGGAATGACCCTCTGCTATCCAACAACTGACATGACCCCATTATTTTCAGGCCTGTGTTATCGTAGAATTTACAAGTTGATCAATTCAGACGTTAAATTTTCCAAGAAGATGATGCTATAATACAAAAGTAACATCAGAATCATGTAGAGAATCCGCAAAAACATAAATAATAACCTGTCAGCGCAATACTAGATAATATTTTGCAACGAGGAGAACCGAACGTTAAAAAATTCGCTTTAACTGCATGGAGAAACCGCATAACTTCGGGCGCTGAACACCTGAAAAAAGTTGTCTACCCTAGAAACCAGAATAAGCTTTCCTTACGTCTTTGGGGTCGCTGAATCCGAATCCGGCGTCCGCTTAGCTCCATCACGTCAGATTTCATCCCTAACCTCAAAAAACATGAATATCGCTGTTTTCAGGTGAAAAATGATTTGTACCTATGAAAAGTGGTCATATCCTATGTTTTCGAGATCGCTGAGTACGAATTCGGAGTTTTTGTGGTCCTATAACGTCACACTTTGCCCCTAACCTAAAAAAACCGTAAATTGGTGATCTTATGTGAAACATGTGTTTTTTCAATGCAAAATGGCCATAGCGATTCGCACGTTCTCGCACTGAATCATTGTATGTTTTGATATCAGATAATGCATGCATTTTTGTTATTTTCTCTCAGTATGATCTTGTTGCTTGAACGAGTGACGAAATCCTGTTACTCCGACAGATTCTGTGAACGATGACGACTGCCCTGAAAGGGGATGTGTAGATTTATTCGTCGGACGACGAGTTGACTTTGTCCTTGTCAAATTCGGAAAGCCCTCATACTTAGCCCTAAAGAGGTATGAGGGTTATCACCCCCAGGACGGAAGACTTACCTGCGATCGACCGTTCATAATTCTGTCAGCGGCATCAACTGATTTTCGACTAGCTTTCAATTTTCGCTGGACGAGGAATCGGACGAGTGGCAAGTATGCGGTCTGTTGGGTTAAGAGTGTTTCCGAAGTTACGAATCAACGTGTGAAGGCTGGGACCGTGGTACCGAGAGGATTCAGGATTTCTACTCAGGAACCTAGAAAACATAGAATATGGCCACTTTGCACTGAAAAAATACATGTTTCACATAAAATGACCAATTTACCGTTTTTTTGAGATTAGGGACGGGATGTGATGTCACAGAAACACAGCGGCTCCGAATTCGTACTCAGCGAACTCAAAAACATAGGATATGACCACTTTGCATTGAAAAAATACATGTTTTATATAAAATTACCAATAAACAGATTTTTTTTTCAAGTTAGGGACAAAGTATGACGTCATTGAACCACAACAACTCCGAATTCGTACTCAGCAACCTCGAAATTTTTTTTTTTTGAGCTATGCTATGATTGTATGGCACGTGGTTTTTCCTCAAATTACGCATAATAATAGATTGTAAATTTATTAATTTTAAGGTATCACTGCCACGTTTCGAATAATAAAGTGCGTTAAATCAAATGAATACATGCTAATTACCAGGAAGACTAAAGGTAGTTGTGCCCTGCCTATAAATGTCTATACATGCATATTAATCAATGCGCTGTACTAATTGATACAATGTACACCTGTAATTGCGCATGTACTTTTTGGTACTTTCCATAGATAGAAGTTTCTGGACGTGCTGCCATATGTATAAACCACCCGTTTGGGTGAGTTAGTTAGTTCTTCCAGTTCTTCGTAGTCCTTCGCTCAAATCTCTTATTGTAAGGTTCTCATCAAGTCACAATTGTAAAACAATTAAATAAATATATATCTAAAAGCAAAGTAATTGAAGTATTTGCAGTAATTGACTTCTGGCGATCATGTACGGCATAACATTTTGGTGAGCCTGTCAGGATTGGCTTTCCGAATCCTCGTATTCTACGGCATGGACAACAGGAGGATATCCCATGAAAGTCCGATCATCGAGAAACGAACTTGAAAGAAGGAACAAAAGAATTCCTACGGAAATTGAAAAAGAGAACCAAAAGACGACCATGAGGAGTCCACGGAATCCAAAGAAGAACTCCGGACTTCTCTAAGAAGTAGCCCGTCAACCAAGGAAAAGTATTGATGTCATAACAAAAAAATTCAATATTTTGGAAAAGAACGAGGCCCGCAAACAGCGGAAGAGGCAATGGCCTATCAACGGAGTAGCAGCGAAAAGGAGGTAGCAGAGATCAACAGGTGTAGTACACCACGAGTAGCAGACCAGGTATTGATCCGCGCCTCGGAAGCAACTCAACGTAGTAACGCGACGCAGCAAATTATAAGTAAAAATAGTCGTTTTAAGAAGTGCAGTGTTAATTTTAAGTTAAAATTTTTCTACAGTTTGAAGAGGTTTGAAAGGTAAATTTTATGACTAAGATCATAAAATTTGCTCCCAAATACTACTAAACTTCAGGCTCACGTCCGAACACATGCTTATGATGTTCCCTGGTCTCTGTGTCCGTCAATAAACCGAAAAACTTACCTCGACTTTGCATGTACACAGGAAAATGAGCCGAAGCTAGGCAAAGGAAATTTAGAAAAACTAAAGTTATACCGCGAATTTACACCCGCTTATAAACAAGTAAATTTTTGAAGACTCGACAAAACATAATATATCAAATCAATAACCCATTCTATACCGCAGACAATATGTCCCGCGCATCCTCTCGTAATGTCAACAGAGCGCAATCCCATTCGTTAATGTCCACGGACGAATTATTAAGATTATTAATAACAAAAGTAGACGGAATGGAGTCTACGATGAACCAAGTCATAATCAACGTAAACGCTCTAGCTGGTGAAAATGACAGACGAATGTTAGAAATACAGGATATAGAAAAATTTGTAGGTTTAAAAGGGGAAATAGTAATCGATTATCTAGATATGATGAGCGACAAAAGTGAGGGCAAAGCAAGAATAGAGAAACCTACACCGCTAAACTCCACGCAGCGCGACCCTAAACCACCCCGCGTAATCAATAATTCCTCCGACCCTTCAACCGCACCACCCACTAGAACACCTCGTAATACAAGCAACCGAGAGCAGGGTCAAGGTGGCATTGATTTTGTGACGAGCCGTTCACGAGGCAACTCACGAGCACATGATCATAGAGACTGGCTCTCCCACCACGTTCACCACCACTGACCGACGCAACCAGGACCGACCGACTTAAATACGAGACGGAAAAATCGTAAAGGCAGTTGAGTCGGGTGCGACTCGCCGAGCACATCAATCAGCTCTCACCCGGTGAATCTCCAGTCCTCTTCCTACCTATGGGCGTTTACCCCCTACGGAAGGCAGAAGGCATCGACACCGGAGACCGTCCGACGTGTACGGTTTTCGTGGTCCATGGGCACTCCCATGGCCACGCGAACCTAGTGCGATAGGGAATCGATGGGTACCCCCATGATTCCCCTTCGCCACCGGAGACCGACCTGTTCCCGACCGAACGTCCGACGTGTTCGGTTCTCGTGGTCGATGGGCACTCCCATGGCCACGCGAACCTAGTGCGATAGGGATTCGATGGACATCCCCATGATTCCCCTTCGTCACGGGTGACCGTCCATTCCTGGCCGACCAGTTGACGTGCGCGGTTCTCGTGGTCGATAGGCACTCTTATGGCCACGCAAACCTAGAGCAGACGGAAGCAAAGGGGGCAACCTCATGCCCCCCCCCCTTATCGCGTTTGATTTATACTAGCATCGTCGAAACAAAACCACATGATCACAATACACATTTACAGGATCCAGAGTAACGCCGTGGACGCGGGGAGGTACCGCATCCCGCACTCGCCGACGTAGTGCTCGACATACAAACATCCTCCTGCGCTTTTGCACAATACCGAACGCACCCTCATGTACTCGCTGCACACACACATACAGCCTCGAACAATTTTACACACGCGCACCGACGAACATCTGCACACATGCACACACACATTCCCGTGTACGCGCTACACACTCACACACAAACGCCCGCACATTCGCACAATACCGGACGCTGTCTCCTGTACGCGCTACGCATACACATGCACACACGTACACTCGAACAATTGTACATACGCATGCCGACGAACATCCGCACACACTCAACGATGACACGCGCCCTCATTCACCTCAAATCATTGTAGATATTTTTGATGTGTTTATCTAAATAAAACGAGATGCTACTCTTGTATTCATAGAAACTGTCTGTCTAGCCTTAAAACCTGACCCTGGCTTAGGCTGAAGCGTCCGATAGGATAAGCTAGACTAAGGGTAGGATCATTCACTTAGCCTGCAGTGAGGGGCCACATAAAATTAGACCGTTACAATTTTATTCCGGTTATAGATATCATTAGAACGGTAGAAACCTTGAATGGAAACGACGATGTGGGAGTTAAAGATTTCATTAAATCCATTAAACGCGCACGACTTCCGTATGACAATCCTAATTTGCTTTTTGACTACATTTTAACTGAAAGAATAATAGGTGATGCAAAAAGAGCAATTACATTTGTAACAATAAACAATTTCGAGGAATTATATACCGCTGTTAAATAAAATCTCAGTATAACCACATCTGTATAATTATCAAGATCAAAACTAGAAAATGTGCGACAAGGATTTGAATACGCACAAATTTTAAGTCAACACTTAAGAAGCGTTTATAATGAGATAACGAATGCGTTACAATCCGAACACAGTGCAGGAAAGGAAAGAAAGATTGCTTTGAAGATGGGAGAAATGACAGCAGCTAAAAAATATGTTATGAATGCGATGAAATTTCGAGTCAAGTAACGCCGACGAAACCCGAAAATCCAAATGACGCTTTACAAGAAACATTAGAGGCAGCAATACGAATTAAGGAGAAAAATAAGAATAGAATAATGAAACCAATTAGGAATAAACCTATACCCCAGTTCTCACGGCCACAAATTTCCACACCTATACCTAGTCCTCAGGCGAACACAGCACCATTTTCATTTAAAGCACCAAACAGAAATGTACCCCTAGCTGATCTAAATGAAAACGAAAGCTGATAAATGAAATGCCATAAATGTGGAAAAATAAGACACTTCGCGGCCCAATGCTATGCTAAACCCCAAAATTTTCAGAATACCCAAAACCCCAAACAAACACCTCAAACTCAAATGAGGACAACGAGAGAACATAAACAAGAGGAAAATTCCTTAGAGAATCAGGAAACGAGACAAGAGGAAATTCTAGAAGAAGCAAATTATCAAGAAACTGCAGATTATCAGCCGTATCTGGAAAACTGCAATCA
>CAKNWT010314692.1:4414-43165 GCA_932066315.1 Andricus coriarius | reverse complement strand
AAATTCTATAACCGGTTATTGCAGGCAGCCCCTGAGTTGTGCAAACATGCAAACTTTGTGTACTATGCGAATAAATGTGTTATTTTTCGGAGGGAATTGAGCGACACAGATTATTGAGATCTTGCATGTTTGTATAATCTGCCTTTTTATACAGAGAGCTTGTACGTATATTGTCACTTCATGTAACAAGGTACTACTTTCGGAGTAAGCTCCCGAAAATTGTACAGTTACACTGACTCGGTGTGAATATTGCATCCAGCCACTTGGGAATTCACCCACTCATTTGGGTAGGGGCCCCTAGTTTTCGTATGCGGTGTGTTCGCCCCTGAATGTTCATATTGGATGTTTTATTACCTGCAGACTTGAGTCGTAGTTTTCCCTGTTCTCGCTTGGAGCGCGCAAAGAAAAACCCGAGAAAAATAACTTTCTTACCCACTCCCTGCTCCACTAAGTAGTAGAACACTGTACTGCAAATATGCGCTCGACGACAATTTCTTTCTTTTAATTTTTGCATCAAAAATAGAATTTTTAGCGCAAATATCGAGCTGTACCGAGAGTCTCAATACTCTTTAGACTCTGTATACAAAAAATCAGACAAAATGGATCCACCGCTTGGCCTGAATCCCGTTTTTGCGATTTACACTCGATTTCCAGGGTCCTTAAGGGTAAAGATCTTATCCGTGCAACCCCTCCCCCTCCTGAAACCTGCCTGCCACTATAGAAGGAGTTGCATGTCTACAGCCCATGCTGTCAGCCTTTTGGAAAGAATCTGCGTAAATATATTTGTAACTCAGTTAACTAAGGCAATAGGGCGGTAGTTAGCAGGATCAGTGACATCCCCTTTGTTGTGTATCATTCTAAGAAATGTTTGAGAACAAGATATTGGGACTTTTTCTTCATCAATTATTTTATTAAATAACGAGTTTAAGTAAAGGATCAGATTGCCGGGCAAATTTTTTAAAAAGTCATAGCTCATACCATCCGGACCAGGGTTTTACGGCCATGCTAAGTTCTGTCGCTGTCTCTTTAATAGCATTAATTAAGTTTTTTTAACGGTCATCTGTTGACAACATTGCAGCGTTAATATCTGGAGGGTACCGGATAATTTCTTTAAATTTATCAAAAAAGTTATTTTTCTACTTAAAAAAGGGGGTGCTCGAATTGTTCGCATAATTGAAAGTCGAGTGATCTAATAATTTCAAAGCTATAGGAAAGTGATCCGATCGAGTTGGAACTCTCAGCACTTGGAAATCCTGGATTGACTGAATTCCCACATTATTAGACCAAGCAAAATCTATATTTGAAGAACATTTTTATATAAGGAATGTACATTGAGCTGGGTAGTCGCTTTCAGTTCTCCCATTCATTACAAAATCCCGTTTTTTTCAAAACTTTCTACCATCTGTTTTCCCCTTTTGTCTAGATCAGCGACCAGACTTGTTCTTACGTCATACAAATTTAAATTGCTACAGAGAGTTTCCTCCTATAATTGATTAATTTCTCCAATTTTGCCGTTAATATCCCCTCCCACAATTATCGAGTATTCCGGATATTTCTATGACAGGTCAAAGATTATTTCGTTTATATTGAACAGAAAATTTTCAAAATTAGAATTAGGGCTAGAGTATATTGACCCAATAACTATATTAAAACTATTACCTTCAAGTTTAACAAAAATGTAATCCTCTGCAGCACATATGTGGCGAAACTAATCATCGCGATCATAAGTTCACTCTTGTATTTCATATAGATGACCTGGAGATATACGTTTCTGGTGAAAGCAAACTTCAACTTGCTTTAAATATCTTCAAGGAGTACACAGGAGAGATTGGTATGGACTTCGGATTGGATAAATGTGCCAAACTGCATCTGATGAATGGAAAGATTCTTGGCGTTCCCAAGGACCCTGAGCTTGTTGATATAAGTGTTATTAGAAATCTTAACACTGGAGAGAACTATACATACCTGGGCGTGCCTCAAAGCCGTATTCATGACGTAACATCAGTTAGACTCCCTTCAAAGCAGATACAAGCATTTTCTTTGGCAGATTTGGTCTTCAAATCTGTCGGCGTTGAACAAGGTATCTGCGACTAACATGCTTGCCGTCCCCGTTCTACTCTACTCGTTTGGGGTGGTTCACTGAACGAAAAACGAGCTTATGACCCTTGATATCACCACATGTAAGATCATTCATATGGGGCATAATTTCTCAAGTGTACCCACCTCGAAAATGAAAGTTGTCCGATCGGGCTAAAAATTGGCATAATTGTAGTCCTATTAGATAATACTCCTCACACCAAAAATTAATTAATTTTGATAATTATTTATCAAAGTGGAGGGGGTACAATTTTTGGTTTTTTAAGAAAGGCCTTACTTTCAAACATTTGTAACTTTTTTCCTATTGCTTTAAACAAAATTTCACTACAAATGTTTTTTATAGATTTTTTCACAAACTTTTTGGTGGTCGTAACGATTTTCAAAAAAAGTCCAAATTTTACCCTAATTTTTGGAAATCAAAAATAAATTTGACTTTTTTCAAATTTCGACACTTTTTTTCCTTCAAAATAGTTTGAAAAGAAAGCTGAGATTTTGTCCTATAAGATCCCCAATTTTCAGAGTGGCAAATTTATTTGTCTTCGAGTAATAGAACGATACGTAAGCAAAATGCCATAATAGAGCGGCTGGCGCGCGATCTCCCCTATTGCGCTGACGCCGAGGATCTTTGTGCAATGCTTTAGTGCCATTTTTTTAAGTTAAGTAACATTTTATGCTACTAAAAAACTGTTTTTTTTTTCAAAAAGTGAGGCATAAAGTAACTATAATCTTAAACTCCGTGGTCTGGCCCACGACTTCCGTTTGAAATTCCTTGCACTACCAGAAGAAGCTCAAATTTGCAGTTCATGTAGATACGAACTCAACAACTCAGTGGGAATATCATCCTTGAACTCTGGCGATATTGCAGAACCTTCCGGTAGAGATAAGGTAGATACTGAGGATCATGAAATGATATCTGACGATGATGAAGATTAGCTATATGACAGAGAAAAAGATTTAGATTTCTTAGGCACCAATCTGCAGTGTGAAAAAAATATTATAAAGCTGGTGTTGAAGTACTTGGTCAAATCATCGAAAAATGCAATGCCTCTAAAGATCTTCAAGAACAATTTGAACATTTCTCGCTTGCACCAAAATCTTGGGACGAAGAAAACTGATGCAATTGCTGAATACATCAGAGCGAAAAGCAAGAAATGTCAAAAAATTAGTTTCAGAGCATGGAATTCTTACGCTTCCGAATCCAAAAAGGGGAAGAGCATTGACTCCTGAAACTGAAACTCTAGAGAAAAAGTTTCATGGACGCGAGGACATAAGTCGAATTATGCCAGGGGTGAAAGACTTTGTGTCGATCAAGAATGATGATGGAACTGGTTCACATGTTAAAAAAAGGTAACTACTGTGTAATGTCAACGAGTTATATGCTTAATTTACATCAGAACAGGCCTGAAGATCAGTATTTCAAAATTCACAAAACTCAGACCTCGTGATTGTATTCTAGTAGAAAGCAGTGGCACTCATAATGTGTGCGTTTGCATGCATCATGAGAATATCAAGTTCCCACACAGCATGATATATTGCTGCAAGATTTCTGCAAGGTTTCTTGTAAGGTTCGCAATATTTATGAAACATTTCTATGAAATGTTTCTGAAATAAAGATATGTCCCTTGCACAGATCGTGCACAATATTGCATGAAATATTGGTGAAATGTTATTTGAATATTTTTTAAATATTACATGCAAGATTTCTACAGACATGCATCTAAGTTTTCCAATTAATTTTCATGAAAGATATTTTTAAAAATCTCCTCCAATATATCTCATATCTTTTAAAAATCATTTAATCGAAACCGTTCCTAAACATTCCAAGCAAATATTTCTGGAATGAAGATATATCCGTTACACAAATCTTGCAAAATGTTTATGAAATGTTTCTTTAAAATATTTCTTAAATATAGCAAGCAAGATTGCTACAATCACGCATTTAAGTTTTCCAAAACATTTCCAACTAATTTTGATAAAAGATATTTTCAAAATTTTTCTGAAATATTTCTTATATCTTTCAAAAAACATTGAATCGAAACCTTTCCTAAACATTCCAAGGAATATTTTTTGAAATATTGGTATTTGCCCCTTGCTGAAATCGTGCAAAAATTTTCACGAGATATTTCTGAAGTATTTTTAGCTATTTTAAAGATATTACAAGTAAGAAGTGTCTAATTATGATTTCAAACTACTTATTCTAAAATATTTCTGCAAAGTTTTTAGGAGTTTTAAAATAGGTTCCTGTTATCTCTAAGCTTTTTAAAAATATTATATTTTCTAAGTAAATTTTTCTTAAATACCACAATCACCCTCGCGCAGGTCGTACAAAATATTGATTGTATGAGATATTTTGTAAAATGTTGTTTATTTAAATCAGTATCTGTAGTTTACAACAGTTAATTGTGTAGAAACTTATATGCATAACAATACATCCTACGCTTAAGACAAGTAACTGGTGTCGATCTCGATGAAGAGTAAGGAATATTAAAAAAATAAGACTTACTATCTTTCGGAACATTAAAAAATAAATAAAAGTAAACATTATGCAGTAATATTCACAAAAAAGCAAGTTTAGGTACACTTACAATAAATATATTTCAATGACAGTTTAGCGTGTTTCATGCAAAATGCTAAGGATTGAAGTTTCGCAACTGAAATACTTAAAGTGGCGTATAGACAAGGGCGTTTTGACAAAGCTGGATTTGAAATTCATTTTGCGGCTTTAAACCTCGTAAGAAAAATGTTGTTTCAACTACTTCATGCTTTAAACGGTCATGTTTCTTTGAAGCACGTAACAAAATATAACTTCGAAAACATTCGTCACAATTACGCCTCGCTCGCGATATCTTTGATTTTTTGAAATGGCGCAAAGAAATATGTCTTGGCAAGTGAAATGTCATCAACGTTTCGTAGCCACAAATGTCGCAAATAAATAGTAGTTTAATTGCTGCATCTTTCAAACGATCGTACAGTACCGTCCAGTTGCTTTTGGCCACTAAGATCACCAAATCTTCAAAGTTTTGTATCTCAACGCAAATTTTTCCAATTTCTTATCCGGAAATTTAATGCGATTTTTTTTATCGGAAGTAGTTGGATAACAAAGCTGCACGGACCATTTAAAAGCTCTTTCCAAACGCTACAAATACCATGCTTAAGACATTTTTATAGACGTTTATTTTTTAATATATATATTGCCTTGAGTATATCTGACTATATCTCTGAATGTTTATATCTGTATTTTTTTGGTAGAAAAGAAAGTTATAAGAAAAAAATATTTCACTTTGCAAGAAGTATACACTTATTAAGTTTTAGAGCTTGAAAATTAAAAAATTTTCGATTTCTTAATTTTTTATTTTAAAAGGTAATACGTTGATAGATCTTGCAAAATGCAATACTTTCTTTTCTGAGAGTTTCTTGCATACTCAAAACATACAGAGATATAATGATGTTTTGAAAAATCCTTGTGTTTGTGAAAAAGGCAATATATCTTAAAAAGTAAATGTCCAACAAAATTTTTCGCATATGGATTTTGTACATTTTGGAAAGAAAATTCAAATGATTCGCATAGTTTTTTGTCCAATACTTCCGATAAAAAAAATCGAATGCAATTTTTGGATAAGAAATTAAAAACAAATTTGTATCACGTCATAAAATGTTTAAAAAAATAACAGCATTAATATTAATTACGTCATTTGTAATTTATTGGAAAAACCTTTAAAATGAGACCCCGCTGAATCTTATTTGATAAACTTAGGTGGAGTTGGTCTGCTACATGTTTTAAACGGTCATGGAGCTTTAAAGTACCTAATGAACTACAACTTAAATAGAAACTTTATCGTAACTATGCCTGGCATATAATATTTAATTTTCATTTTCTTCGATCTCATCATCGGTATCCATATTGATAGGTTTGAAAGAAGATCTGGATTTCGTGCCTTTGCTGTAAAAGATTGAAATATTTTTTATATTTTCAATTGATATAGCTAACATAATAAAAAAATAGATATGAGAACTTACTTAAATAAAGGTTTCCAACGCGTTGATGCTTGATCCAAATATGAAGAAATAGATTTTTTATTTCCTCGTCCGTAGTACCCGGATATATCGATTTTATCACATCTAAAAGTAGACAAAATTCAAATCGAAGTACATAATTTTTACAGGATTTCATGTGTAAAGAATCACATAAAACTAAATATAGAAATATATAAACTTACGGTAGATCAAACTGCACAACGTAAGTTGCGAAAAGGCTTCATTTTTCACGTCGTCATGAGACTTCCTTCCAGTATAACTGTAGTGTTGTAAAACATCATCATTTACTAATTTTGCCATCATATTATAAATAGCATCATGATAAGTTGAGCCACCAATTCCTTTTAGATATTTCATCTGAAACAATTATTTCATAACGAAAATTATAATTATTATTTCCTTTTCATACAATCATTATAAAATCATTTATGAAAAAAAATCCATCAGACATATCAGACACAAATTTTTCAGTCAAAAGTGACACATGCGTTTCAAAATTAATGTGATATTTTTGCTTTGTACAAAAAGCTTTGTTATAGTGCATTTCTTTTTTGTTAAAAAACAAGTTTAGAAGTCTCAGGAATCGAAATATGATGTTTAAAAAGGAACTGTGTGGGAGCGTGTGCGTATTTTTAAAAGTATATTTTTATGAAGCTTAGTTTCTCGCATGAGTTGTATTTCACATTATAAAAATGAATATTTTAATATAACTCCATAAACCGGTAATAAATGCCAATTTGACAAGTTTAACACAACAAAAATTACCATTACCATTACCATAACATGCACTTTTGACTCTGCATGGAATATTAGTTGATTTCATTAGGCTTTATTTAATGAATTCATATATTGTTAAATTATTGGTTTCATTATATTTCTTATCGAAATATAATTTATACATTTTCCATTAAGACTCAAAGTGTAAATAATAATTGAGAAAAATTTGTTATTTCAATAAACATTTCAAGACAAAATATAGATAATTTCTCAAAACCCATTTTTCTCAATTATGTTAATTTTTTCATTGTTATTTTATGTTGTCTAATGAAATAATTTTAGCAGTGGCAGTAATGAGACAACAATAATAATTTAACAAATTTTAATGCGTTTTTATAGTAACTAATAAAATGAATCGTACTACAACTATAACTAAGACTCACACTACTCTTTTTATATTACCTTTACTGCTTTGTTTAAGTTAGAAAGAATTACCTATAAAGTATACGAGGGTTGCCTTTTATATTTTGAGCCTTGGCAATACTAGTGTTTACAGGTGCCATCTGACGATTACAATTGAAAGTTTGACCTTTTTAACCATAACCTTCTTCAGAACGTTTTGTCACTTGAGCATAACCTGTATTGTTTTCAGTGACTGGAAAATATTGTCTCAGCGAAAAAATGGCATTGAATCGTGAACATTTTCGTGCGATGATTTTTTACGATTTTCGACGTGGATTATCAAGACAAGAGTGCATCGATCAACTTACTTCGACTTTTGGCGATGAAGCTCCTCCATCCTTGGCCACTGTGAAACGCTGGTACAACGAATTTAATCGTGCCAATAATAATGCAAGATCGTCATGTGACTTATCGTGAGATTCAGGCATCCTTGGGCATTAGTGGGACCAGCATGCAAGCAAATTTACATCAACATTTGGCTGTCAAAAAAATTTGTTGCCGTTGGATCCCACATAACTTGACAATCGCTTGAAAAAAGGCTCGTGTGGATTGGTCAAAACAAATGCTGAAAAAATTCGATCGCGGTGATTCAAAGCATGTCTATGACATCGCAACAGGTGACGAAACATGGATTTATGCTTATGAGCCTGAAACTAAACAGCAGTCGACTGTGTGGATCTTCCAAGATGAGCCAAATCCGACAAAAGTTGTTCGCGCACGAAGCACTTCGAAGAAAATGGTTGCCAGTTTTTTTGGAAAAACCGGCCACGTAGGAACTGTGCCGTTGGAGCAACGTCGAACGGTCAATTCGGAATGGTATACAACCATTTGTTTACCGGAGATCTTTGAAAAAATGAGGGAAATCAGCCGCCGAAGACGAATCATCCTCCACCACGACGGGCAGTATACTTTTCGCTCGGGAGCGAACGTCCCCTTCCACTGCACGGACTACGAATCTATCTTCTCTCTTAGTGCTCCCTCTCAAGCAATGCCCAGCCCTTCTCTCCCCCACTTTTTCTATTTCAGAGACATCTGAAATTGTACGTGAAATATATTTGTATGCTATTTCCGCACCACCCTGGATGTAAAGCATTATAAGGTGCGTTTTTTTAGTGGTATCCCCAGTCACCAAATTTAGTTTTTAAATCCAAATCGCTAATTATACTTTGTGTTTGCTTCAAATCTGTAGGGAGTCTTGGAAGTAATCGACGTCTAGCCCTATAAGCAGCTAATTTAATACTTTTTACATCATTCCCACCCACAAGCTTTTTATGAAAACTAAACTTATAATTTTGAACAACTAATTCCTCCTTACCTCGCTTACTCAAAGTTTCGTACACCGCGACGGACGAAGTGGAGTTGACGGATGACATTTTCTCTCAGGGTTACAAATTAAACTAATAGGTAATAGGTAATAGCACTAAGAGAGGAGATAGATCCGTAGTCCGTGCAGTGGAAGGGGACTTTCGCTCCCCTCAGCAGGTAATGTATTAGTATCTACCTGTGCAGGTCGGGAGCGAAAAGTCAATCGCCCACCACGACAATGCGAGCTCTCACACATCCGCTGCAACAAGGGACTTTTTGAGGGCTGAAAACGTCGAATTGATGGGTCATCCAGCCTACAGCCCTGACTTAGCACCTAATGACTTTTTTTTATTCCCATACATAAAAAATAAATTACGAGGTCAACGTTTTTCGACGCCTGAAGAAGCGGTTGATGCGTTCAAAATGCATGTTTCGGAGGTGCCTCAATCGGAGTGGAAAAAATGTTTCGAAAATTGGTTCAAGCGCATGCAAAAGTGTGTTGAGTTTCAGGGAGAATACTTTGAAAAACAATAAAGCCATTTTCGATTATCAATTATTGTCTTTTCATTATTAGGCTCAAAATATAACAGGCAACCCTCGTATAAAGATTAGGTCTTTCAATTTATTCTTCTATGTAGACTCTCTATAATATTTTAATTATCCTGAATATTTTATACTAATTTTACGTATACTCGAAAAGTGCTCACTTCGGTATTAATAATGAAAACAATCTTTATGGTAATGATATCTTCTGCACAAAGAAATCAATAATTTTGTGAAAATAGTTAACTATGCTGTGCACCTGCGGTGTAATAAATTATGTTGCCCAGACCAATTTTTATATAATTTTTTTAAGCAATTGTTCTGAAAATTGTTAAATCAGGTCTGAGTTTTCAATGTAACTTACTAAATTTACCAACTCATGAAAAAACTATATGAGAAATTACGTGAAAATGTTACGAGGTAATCCTTATACACAGCATAAGATGTTAATCAAAGAAATATATTGATGAAAATTAGTAAAAACATTATTCGCAGCTTAAACAAAGTTTTATTGAATAGTAGGAAATAATAATTCAAAATATTTCAAAAATGTAGAAATATTGAAATGAAATATTTAGACAATCAAAAACTCACAGTCAGTTTCATAAATTTTTTATCAAGCGTTAGCTTTGACTCCACTTTTTCAATTTTCTTGACTGAATTTTCCTCATTACCGTCCATGGGGAAAAACTTTAATATTAATTGCAAATCTTCATTAGATAATGATGCCTTTTTATTGGAAGAATGATTTACTCCAGCACCGCAACACGACTTTTTCTGTTTTTGCTGGCGTCTCATGATTATGTTGCATTTATTCTAAATTTCCTTTCCCATGTCTGAAATAATTTTAAAATTTTATATTCAGATTTACAGTAAATAATATATTTCTAAAATATTGCAAAACCATTACTAGTTAATATTTTTCTCATTTTTCCAATTACTTTGAAAAAACTTAGCAGAAACCTTGCAAAAACATTGTATGAAATATCTAACGAAAGCTTGTATAGCATGTTAGTTTAAGCATGTGAACAGAATGTAAGTGAATATTTAATTTTAATAATTTATTTATATTGCCGCAACATCGTATATGGCTTAAAATGACTTTCTAGAATATTTAAGAAATATTCGTGTCTTATTGCGAAATGCTAATTATAAAAAGCAGCCACGGGAAAAGTATTTCAAAAATCTTTTAAGCAAACTTGCATAAATATTGTCCTAATATTATATTAAAGTTTCGATAAAATTTTTGTGAAACAATTCTATAAAACGTAAAGGAACGTTTGGCGAAGAAGTACGCAAATAGTTTACCGCATGGTTTCACTAGGATTTGCATAATTTTTTAAATACGATGTATATAACAAGATTAAAAGAGCATTGCAAATATTGCTAAAAATATTTTTTCGAAATATTGCGGAAAACTTGCTATAATATTGCAATTAAATGCCACTTAAAGAAACACTGTAAATAACATACTTAAAACAAAATTTTCAGGAACCCAGCACAAACATATTACTAGAAGTGACTTGAGCAAAAATTGTGTTAATGTTATTTGACAAATTTTCTGAAACCTTAACAAAACATTTAAGAAATAATATTCACATATTGTATGACAATCTTTAACAACTATTTTCACAACTTTTCAAATAATATTCCACAAAACATTTGAAAAATATTGCTTGAAATATATATTTTTATATATGTTTCAGAAATTTTGAAAAGAAAATATTATTTCTAATAAAATATGTTGTAAGTGAAATATAAAGAATAACTTTAATTAATGTAAAATAAGACCGTAATATTACTATATATGAGGCGCAACGTTTCCTTATATTGGAAAGATTTTCAAAATCAATTTCATCAAGATCCTCGGGTGTATCCTGCCCATCAGTTTCTTCTCCGTTGTTGACTTTTTTGGGTGAACTTGATTTATCAGTTTTGTTCAGGGGCGGATCCAGAATTCAGTCAATGGGGGGGTTTTCGCTGAAATTCATATATATATATATATATATATATATATATATATCCTTTTTTTACCTGACGGACCTGGCTAAACTTAATCATTTTCTTACTTCACATAATCATTTTAATCCGTTAGTCGCATACCTGATATAATTGACGAATTTCACATATTTAATAACTTTGATTCTTCTAAGGGGGGTCCGGTCCCCCCCCCCCCCCCCCGTGGATCCGCCCTTGGTTTTGTTGTTGTTGCTTTTAGCTGTTTGTATTAATACATCCAAGGTAGAAGGTATTACTAAGAGCGAAGAAGAATCACCAGCTTCATTATTGTCGCTTGCTAAGTCTGATTCATTTTCTCCTATTTCCAAAGGGTCTAATAATTGTTCATCATTAGATGAAATGCTATCATCATCTGATTCGATTCTTGCTTTTTTTGAGCACTGCAGCAACAAAATTATTTGGCAAAGATTTCTTGTTTCGCACCCCTCTAGTTTTCCTCAAGGCGTCACTATCTGGTTCACTCATATTCTCCACACTATTAAACTTAGCTTGTTCAGCTGCCTTGGTGTAATCGTCTGTAATTTATTATTCAATTTTTATTTTTATTAATTTAATGATTTATTATTGAATGTTGTTATAAAGTTGGTAAAAGTTGATATTTACCGAAATATTTCACGACTTTCGATATTTTTTTGATTTCCCAGCTATGTAAACAAAAGTCAAAGCAATGTATATAGTGATCTTTTTTTTGTGAAATAAAATAATTTGAATTATAAAACATACGCAAAATGCAATAATTTAAATTTAATTTGTCTACTAAAATGTTACATTAATTTGCACATTCTCATCTCAATGGGAAGATATTAGTTTTATGTGAAAACTGACTTTCGCAGATTTTTTAATAAGACTGATCGTTTTACTTTTAAGAATCGAAAACTTGCATTGTGAAAATTTAAAAATTCACAAAAAACTTTATTAATCGGCAATGGATTTAAATAAAATAAATTGTTAAGCGCGAAGCGGGAGTGTTGTGATGAGAATGTATTCCTGAAGGACGATAGAGCCTTAAGTAAAACAATTTCTCTAATAATTTTTAATAAAATTCAAATTTGAAACTTTCATTAAAAATAGGTATTTTGAAACTTTAAGACCTAGGTAACGACAACCAAGCACAAAGTGCGAGGGCCAAAAACATTCCAACGCGAGGCGCGAGATTCAAATACATGGGACCGCTAAGCGCGACGACCACCATATGGCGCACCATAGGCGCGCTCCATCTTGCGAGCGAAGGGCGCGATAAGAATGTGCCCGCTAAGCGGGCAGATTTTTTGCATTTGAAACATAAATATTTTTATCGAAAGTTGTTGTTCTGTATCGGAAGAAGTGATTCTTGTCTTGTGTGCTGTTTTCACATGAACAAGTGATCACTTTCACGCTTGGGCTCTATTATTATTTTTTGATTATTTTTTGACATATATTTTACATTTACGTTAAAAAACAAATAAATAAAAATGAAAATATTGTAGACCTTTTTGAAATTCACAGAGGAATTTAAACACTTTTTATAAAAATGCCAAAACATTCTAAACAATCATTTTTATTTATTTTTTAACCTTCATTTAAAATTCGTAAAAAATAATCATTACAGTTTGGCCTAACTATCTCGCAATAGAGCTCGAGTTAAGAAATCTAAGGAGTTTAAATATTTAAAATTAATTATAATATTATTATAAATATTTACATACTTATACATTAACGAAAAAGTCCTTGGCGATGAGACTTTTAATTGAATGTGTGAAGAATTGGATATGTAATAAAACCTCCTGTGCATGGTTTTTTGAATACTTTCGCATATATTTCTTCACAGCCCCATTCTTATAATTCATGGCCTTCTGTCACAAATTCTATTCCCAATAAACTGCTTTTTAAATTTGAAATTCTAAACAAATCGTTTTTAAAATCACATATTTTTCCAGTAATATATATATCTCCATTACTAGTTTCAGAAAGGTTGACAATATTAACGACGGAACCATCAGATAGCATGACACAATTATTTCTTTCGTCAGTAATGTCCAATCGAAATGATTTTGCGATCAATACTTTATAATGCGATTTAAATTTATTACCATTCACATTTAAACCATTGTAATGTATTTTATTAAGTATGAACTCGCCTTTTCTGCTATCAGAGCTTTCTGCGGTTTTTATGGATTCATATTCCGAAAGTCTTCTTACAATTTGCTGCAGTGGCTTTTCACCTTTTCGAATCAACATTTTTATAGAAGCTATATAATTTTCGAATGGGAAAGCGCTAAAACTTTCTACTGTACCAAAGTTCTTACAATCTTTGGGTAAATGTGTCAAATTATGTACGTTATGCGTAACATTTCTTCTGCCATAAATTTTTAGGAACTCATAAATGAAATCATTGATTAAAGGTTCAGCAAATTCAATATTTTCTGAATTACGTACCAATACTTCATTATTTAAAATTAGCATGCTTACATGAAGTTTCAACACGTTATTATAAACTAAAGGAGACAATTTGTCTTTAAAAAGAAAAACTATGAAATATAACAAGACGTGTTTAAACTCAGTAGCTTTCCATTTACTTAAATATTTCAGTGATCGTGAACGTCTGTTGAACTCTGAAGGCAAAATGTTTTTTAAGCTCTCTAATCTAATTAAGATTTCTTCAATGTCTTGAGAATCAAGTCTGAAAACTTTTTGTTTGCTATGTTTCTCACCTATCCAGAGTTTTGATAGTAATTTCATTATTCCAAAATAAACTAGGTGCAATACATCTAAAGGAACATTCGTAACAGCTCCAAAACGAGGTATTTCACTTAAAATTATCTCACCGCGTTGGTAGTCTTCTAAATATTCCATGTTTTTGAATTTATCATCGGTTCTTAATAAATCATTGTAATGCCTATTCAATTCTTCCAAAATTTTAGTTAAAAAGCAAACTGATACCAGATATTTACCCTCAATAGTACATTTGCTGCAACTAAGGTAACCACTGTGCTATTTCGTATTTAATACAAAAGATTTAGCAGGAGCATCCAGAACAAGCATCTCTAACCTTACATTATACGTTTTACCATTGTATGTACATCCATTATTAACTAAATCTGTTAATTCTTCAGTAAGTTTTGTTAAAAACTCATTGTGACTTTTGGGTTTCTGAGCGCCGCAGTAAATACAAATAACGTATACAGTTTTTAGTTTAGTATCTTTCATAAAACAGATCCATAAGCCTTTTTCAGATGAATTACCAACAATTGGAGCACTATATATATTGGCTGCAATTTTGACGGTATCAAATTTCATATTAAGTGAAAGACGAGTTTCAATAATCTTTTCAATATGTTTGCGTACACCTACATAACAAAACTGACCACTATCCATATTAACAACATCAGTAACTTTTGGAGTTTTTAATAGTGTCCGTTGATCTTTTGGAAATGTTGTGTCAGTGTACTTATTTAATATAGCAAGCAAATTTCTAAGAGGGTCTTGTTGAATTTTCCCGTTTTTTGCCCAGTTAGTTATTTCTTCGCGAAATTCTTCATTTTTAGCAATACAGTACTTTTCGATTATTATATTTAAAAAATCGTCCTCTACTTCTGAATCTGAATCGAGAATACTCTCTGCATCGCTATCACTGTGTCGGTAACTGCCATCAGACGAAATGCAAGAGTCACTATCAGTGTCATCGCAATCATCATCACCTGTTATATAACCTTCAACAGTGGAATTATTTGCAGGTCTTAAGTCTTCATTAACTTTAAATGACAAATTGTCATAAGTAACATCGCAAAGTTCATTGTAACTATCTGTTTGTGTCACACCTTCATGAGATTCTTTCAAACTTCTTCTTTGTATGGTTAAATTACCACTTTTCTCCTTCATCACAGATTCATCAGATGATGAAGTATCGAGTTTAAAAATTTTACATTTTGGTTTGTCATCAGAAATCGAAGTTTCATCATGTGTATTAGCTAATCTTCGAATATGTTTATCACTTGTTGGCTCAACACCGTTCCTTCTTTTTGGCATGTCGCTACATTTACTATACATTTTTTTTAAATAAACCTTTATAAATAAACATAAAAGTTAACAGAACATATTAATTTTCGCTCATACTGATTCTTTATCTCATACTAATTCTTTTCATAGGATTCTTGCCATAGGAACGAAAATGATTCAATTAAGTGTGAGATTTTTTTTTCTTTCGCGAAACTGTTGATTCAATTATGTTAGATTTTATTTTCTGTATTTTTTGCGCAACTCGTCAACAATTTTTTTTATATACCAGTTTTTCAAAGCTAATAATAATTTCGTTAATGGCCGTAAGTATCGTATTTGCTACAAAAATGTACGATTTTCTTCTAAATTCGTCTTTTCCTACTTAACAATTTTGCTTTGGTATACTCTTTAAGTATCGTAAAATGAAGGCCAAGTTCGTTGGCCAGCCGTTTTGGATGAAAATGAAAAAAAAATGAGCGCTTTTTCAACATTTTCGAGACCACTTTTTTTTTAATTTAAAATTTTTATGTGTGGATTTTTGTAGTACTCACAAAGACAAACATTTTACCCCCATGACTTTTTTTGATAAAACAAAAATTACTAGAGTTATAGCATTTACAAAATTATAAAAAAAAAAAAACGAAAATGAATACTTTAAGCCAAACAACGCACGATATAAAATAAGTCAAAATAAGAAAAATGTTTATTTTTGAACACCCTACAATATTGTTATAAGACTTTTTTTAATTTTCTTGAAAAATCGAAAATTCAAATTTTTATCGCTAAAAAAAATAATGAAAAATAAAAATTCCATTTTGCGGTCAAACTGTACAAGATACGAAAAAAAATAAATGAAGAAAAATTGTCCACTTAAAAAAGATCTACAAATTTGTTATTAATCACTTTTTGATGAGATGCGTAGTTTTTGATTCATTTGTAAAAAACTGATTTAAAAATAAAATTAATTAAATTTTTGGACATACGACATAAACCACGACTAAAATTAATAGAAAAAAGTTGTTCACTCAGAAAAGAGCTACACATTTTTTATTAATCATTTTTGGATAGGATGCGTAATTTTTGTTTCAGTCGTGAAAAATAACATTAAAAAAATTTTTTTGTTTGTAAAAACGACGCAAGTTACGAAAAAAGATGAATAGACAATAGTTGATCATATAATGTAGAAAAGTTCAGATTTTGGACAAAATAGAGTGCGAAGCACGAGGAACGTGATGAGGATGTATTCTTTAAAGCCGAAAGAGCTTTAACAAAAGAGAATTCACAATCATCAAATTACAGTTGTCGATGATTTGACCTCTAATTTTAAAAGGTCTGTGCATAAATGTGGGAGGAATACAAAGACCGAGCGCGTAGCGCGAGGTAAATCCAGTATTGAGCGCAAAGCGCGAGATAAATATATTATTGAACGCGAGAACCAACAGTCGCACGCCCTAGGCGCGCTCAAACTTGCGAGCGAATTTAAAAAAAATAGAACTACTTTTTACTTAAAGTTAATTTTCAGGTCCTAAAAGAAAGGACGAGTTCGTTAACCATTCATTTTGGATAAAAATTCAAAAAGTGAGCGCATTTTCAAAATTTTTGAGACTATTGTTCCATAATTTCGAAATGATATGTGCGTGTTTTCATACTGCTTGAAAGGCCAAACAATTTATTTTTATGACATTTTTCGACAAAATAAAATTTTTTACAGTTATAGCATTTTCAAAATCCAAAAAAAAGAAACGAAAATTAACATTTTCAGACAAACAACGCACGATACGAAAAAAAGTCAAGACAAGGAAAATGTTTCTTTTTGCGCGACCTATAAGGTTATCATAAAGACTTTTTGAAATTTCTTGAAAAATCGAAAATTCAAATTTTCATTGCACAAAACATAATGAGAAATAAAAAATTGCCTTTTGTGGTCAAACTATGCAAGATACGAAAAAGATTAATTAACGACAATTGTGGTTTCAAAATTCTATTTGTTTAAAAAGATGAAATATTTAAAGAGGCGTTAGAGGATTTTGAAGAATTTAAACGAGACTTCCAGTAATTTTGAATAATTGTAAGGAATTGTTAAGAAACTTTAAAGAACTTAAAGAGAATTATGTGATTTTTAGAAATGCTTAAAAGGCATTGAAGTATTACAAAATATTTTAAAGGATTTCAAGTGATTTTGAATATCGTTACCAATTCCACAGGATCTTTTTTTAGCAGATCCAGAGTTTCACAATCCAGCTGAAGTCGACATGATTCTCGGTGCACAGTATTTTTACGAATTTTTAGGTTCTGGTTAAATACCAATCAATGGTCACTCTGCAGTTTTTCAGGAAACCGAGTTAGGTTGGGTGATCGCTGGAGATGTTCAACAAACTCGCATAAAGTTAGCCAAGTCCAAAGTTTTTTGCAATTTCACAAAATTTTCCGATCTACCTCTTCTATGGGAAATTGAAGCAGGACGTGTGGAATTCCCGAATTCACCTGAAAAAGAATCTTGTGAATTCAATTACCTAAGACTACCACCCGCGATGTTTCAGGACGTTACACAGTTCATTTACCGTTTAACAAAGACAAGGAAAAAATAGGAGAATCTCGCAATACAGCTTTCAATCGTTTTTATGCCCTAGAAAACAAATTATCCAAACATCCATCGCTTAAATCTCAATATTCCGAATGCATTAACAGTTATTTAAAAGAAGGTCACATGACGCTTTTAAAAAATCACAATCTTTTCAGTCCTGGTTTTTTTTCTTTCACACCACGCGGTCGTGAAAACAACCAGTCTCACAACGAAAACACGAGTCGTATTCGACGGCTCAGGCAAATCATCGTCAGGAGTTTCGTTAAACGATACTCTGATGGTCGGTCCAACGATTCAAGAAGACCTTTTTTCTATCTTCACTTGATTTAGAACATTTTCCTTCGCACTTGCTGCCGATATTGAACAAATGTATCGGCAGATGCAATTGTGCAGTGAACACATATTTTATCACAAAATTGTGTGGCGTGAAAATAAAAATAAACCTATTAAAATATACAAATTGAACTCAGTTACATTCGGTACAGCTTCCGCGCCCTTCCTTGCTATTCGCACGCTCCGTAAATTAGCGGAAGATGAAAGTAAAGCACATCCCGAAGCAGCAGCAGTCTTAAAGCGCGATTTTTATGTAGACGACCTTCTGACTGGACCGGAAACTTTTGAAAAAGCGCTTTACCTTGGGACTGAGTTGATTTCACTTTTGAGCAAAGGAGGCTTCAATCTCCGCAAGTGGGGATCAAATGACCCACGTTTAATTAAAGATTTCACACACAATTCACTGGATATACATATGTCGCTAGATCCGTCGGAGACCATAAAAACATTAGTACTTTTCTGGAATCCGCGATCAGATTCTCTATTTTATACCGTCAATTTGTCTAACGTGGATAATAAAATTACAAAACGGGAAATTTTTTCATAAACAGCTAAGCTGTTTGTCCAGTAATCGTATCAGCAAAATTGCTTATCCAAAATCTTTGGAAAGCTGAGCTTGCTTGGGACGATCCAATTCCCTTAAAATTGCATGAAGCGTGGTTATGGTACAGAAATCAATTGCCACTTTTAAATCACATCCAGTTTAATCGATGTATGGCTATTTCAAGACCATCTGAGGTACAATTGTATGGATTCTGTGATGCCAGTAAAGAAGCATATGGAGCATGTATTTATCTCCGTAGCACAGATAAATCAGGAAAAAATCACGTG
Source organism: Andricus coriarius (assembly GCA_932066315.1). Classification (NCBI taxonomy): domain Eukaryota; kingdom Metazoa; phylum Arthropoda; class Insecta; order Hymenoptera; family Cynipidae; genus Andricus; species Andricus coriarius. The sequence continues at coordinate 24,264 of CAKNWT010314692.1, read as the reverse complement.
TCGTTAGTTTGCTCAAAATCGCGAGTCGCACCCATTAAACCGACGACAATTCCGAGGCTTGAATTGTGCGCCGCTCTTTTGCTAGCAAAACTTTGTACCAGTAGTATAAGTTCATTAAAAATTTCAATAAACAAAATTCAGTTATGGTCAGACTCCACAATTACAATACACCGCATAGGTAATTCATCGCGCACATATGACACATTTGAGGCTAATCGAATATGCGAAATTCAATCGCTCACAAATCCAAATGACTGGAGACACGTCCCCACAAAGGATAATCCAGCAGATCTAGTTGCAAGAGGTCAAACACCACATGAGTTTTTACAGAACAAGCGGTGGCATATGGAGCATGCATTTATCTCCGTAGCACAGATAAATCAGGAAAAAATCACGTGTCGTTAGTTTGCTCGAAATCGCGAGTCGCACCCATTAAAGCGACGACAATTCCGAGGCTTGAATTGTGCGCCGCTCTTTTGCTAGCAAAACTTTGTACCAGTAGTATAAGTTCATTAAAAATTCCAATAAACAAAATTCAGTTATGGTCAGACTCCACAATTACAATACACCGCATAGTATTATTATGGCGATGAATTCATCGCGCACATATGACACATTTGAGGCTAATCGAATATCCGAAATTCAATCGCTCACAAATGCAAATGACTGGAGACACGTCCCCACAAAAAACAATCCAGCAGATCTAGTTGCAAGAGGTCAAACACCACATGAGTTTTTACAGAACAAACGGTGGCAATATGGACCTTCCTGGCTTTGCCAAAAAGAAGAGTCATAGCCCAACATGCAGTTCTTCACAGGAGAAGATCCTGACAAAAGAAAAGGTTCGAAAGTACACAGCATGAAACTTTCAATGAGGGTAAAAACTCTTCTAGAAAAATATTCTTCAATCAATTCTCTCAAACGCGTTCTTGCGTATTGCCTCACATTTTTTCACCTTTTAAAATATAAAGAAAAATTAACTGGTTCATTCTCAGAATTCGAACTTGATTTCGCACATATCGCATTAATTAAGCTAACACAAGCAACCGTTTTCTCCAAGGAGATACATGATTTAAGACAAGGTAAAAATGTCGATTCAAAAAGTCCTTTACTGAAATTGAATCCATTTTTAGATCAAGGGATTCTCAAGGTTGGAGGCCGCTTAGAAAATACGAAAATTCCAGAAACTCAAAGGCATCCCATATTATTACCAAAAAATCATCATATCACAAAAACTCTCATCCGCGATGAACATTTGAAAAAAGGGCATGCAGGTACTCAAGCTACTTTGTACGGTATCCGGGAAACTTACTGGCCGATTGACGGTCACAACACAACAAGACACATTATTCGTAAGTGCATTACATGCTTTAAGGCCAAGCCACGGGTTGTAGATTATCTCATGGGGAATCTTCCTGAATCACGAGTTAACTTCAGTCGACCATTTTCAAATGTCGGTATTGACTACTGTGGACCATTTCACGTTAAAGAAAAGCGCCACAGAAATCGAAATAAAGTAAAAGTTTATGTTTCCATTTTTACATGCTTCGCAAACAAGGCCGTTCATCTGGAGCTGGTCAGTGATTTGTCAACTAAAGCTTTCATCTCCTGTTTAAAAAAAATTGTTTCACGTCGAGGAAATCAAGAAATAATTCATTCTTTGAGAGATATCTACAACCTTATGCAATCATCATTTAATGATATCGGGTGCCAACATTTTTTACACGATAATAAGATCAATTGGAGTTGTGTTCCTCCTCGTTCACCTCATTTTGGAGGATTATGGGAAGCCTCCGTGAAATCTTTCAAACATCACTTGACACTTGATGATAAGTGATCGGGAACACATTACTAACTTACGAACAACTAGAGACTTATGTAACAGAAATTGAGGCGATCCTGAATTCCCGTCCTCTTACACCACTTTCGTCAGATCCTAATGATCTCCTTCCCTCCTTCCTTGCCTGGCAGCACGCTCAGCAACTGCGAAATCATTTTTGGTCTAGGTGGCAAAAAAAAATACCTAAATCATATGATTGCTCGTAGCAAATGGCATTCAGCTGCTCATGAAGACATCATCAAGCCTGGAGGGCTTGTTGTTCTCCACGAAAACAAAATTCCACCTACGTGTTGGAAACTCGGTCGCATCGTGGAATTACATCCTGGACAAGACAAAATTGTCCGAGTTGTCACAGTGCGGACAAACAACGGAGTCTATAAGCGCAGCGTCAAGCGCTTGTATCCACTTGCAATTGAAGCTGATAAGAATGAATAAATTTATTCCTTTTTTTTTGTTGTTATTATAGAACTCTATATCCGAAATATCTCAGAATTTACTATTTCTACGATCTATCGTGTATAAATTAATTCGAATGTAGCATTCTTTAAATTACTTATGTTTAATATTAACTTGCAATAGAGCAGTACATAATATTTCTTTGCACTATGTTAGTTTCTAAAAAAGGGGGGCCGGTATGTTGCGTTCTACGAAATCAATTTTATTTTTAGCTATATTTGGTAAATTTCTGTGTATTATTAAGTTTTGCTTGCTTTCTTTAACTCTCAGCTTTCTCAAATTTTTGGCTGAATTCTCACATCTGCAGTTTTATTACGATGGTAACTACAATAGCTTAAGCAGCTTTGAGTCCTTTGTATATTTTTTCCTTTAGTTTACTACTCTTTACCTAGGAAATCTTGTACCTTCGTTTATTAGTTTTTACCTAGGAAATCTTGTAATTTCGTTTACTACTCTTTACTCAGAGATTTAATCTTTACGAAGAAGGTTCCATCAGGGCAACAGGATTTTTCACATTGCCAGTTAACAACTCAAATTTATGAACCCTAGTTGGGAGTACATTTTAAATATCTGGAAATTTTCTGCAACGACCTGACTCACCAAATTGTAGGCGTTTTCCTTGACCCCACTGTTCTCTCTCTAGCGCCAATAAGATAGGTCAAAAATGTTCCCACTACTTTGTACATCGACATCCCTTCCACTCTGTATTTCTACTGGCGTCTAAAAACCCAAAAAGGGACAGATACTCTTCCACCGTGATAGAGTTCGGATCCTCTGACAAATCGGTCTATTACATTTCGCATATTTCACCAACCTTATTATAACTGTCTTAACTCATGTACATTATGAAGTGTTTAAGTGTAAATATAATATTTTCTTACAAACTTTCCATTTACAATTTACACCCGCACTCCTTTTCAACATAAATTGGTAACAATTACAAAAACAGGTTCATATCTTGACAGCACCGCAGTATTAGGTAGGGTAAGGAGGGGCAGCGCCGACCGGTGGGGCAAAGGCGACTTTGCTTATAACATCGCTATTATTTAAACATTTTAAATCTACTTTGCATTTAATAAATCTATTTTATCGAAAAGATAGTTTTAATTACTAAAAGCTTGAAAATTCACGTTGTGAAAGAAAAATTACAGTAGGAAAATTTGTTATTTTGACAGGTAAGACAATATAATAATAGTTAAAAAGTGCTTAGGTTATGATAAGTGATCGGTTATGTAGAAAAGCCACTTATCTTCTGGGCTACATGCAAGAAACAATTGAATATTATTATTTTCAATCCGGTCAGTACGGTAGAAACCTTTGCCCGTAGTCCGTCTCTAGTGGAATGTTAACAAATAAGAGGTTATATCACACCTCCCAGTAAAAAAGAAAGTATTGATACGAATTGAATTGAAAAGACTGAGACACCCTGCAAATCGCGCTTTGCGACAATGACGCATTGGCCGCCTATGTGTCAATGTGTAAATTCGTGAAGATGGTATTTCAATTTTGAATCTTTCTATACGTACAAATACGGTGCAGAAGTCTAAAGTCAGCGAATACACTTCAATGCTTCAGCTCGCAAACGCTTGAACATTGGTCAATGCGTCTGAATTCGTGAGAGTAAAATACACACTTGAATTCGCCCAATGCGTCACGGCGAATTTCAGCAAGTGCTGATTTATACAATTTAATCCGTAACAGAAAAACCAACGTGCGGGGCATGTAGAATTTATTGTAAATGTTTAGTAACTTGTCTCGTAGCTCAGCGGTCGCTAGAGGACGGATGGCTATACGAGCGCGAAGCGCAATCGGCTATAAAAGCTTCTTTAAAAACGGTAAAGTGAATCGAAAAGTACAAACGTTCGCCAGTGTCTTGAACACGGCCCATTATATAACATTAGTGGTTTTTAATACATTCCTAAGTGCATTGTGAGCTCGAAAAGTGCGAACCGCCGAAAGGCGTCACTCGCGGCGTCCTCCACGGCGTCCCTCATGTCATAGCATATAAAAACATAACAAAGTGAACCTGAAAAGTGCCCAAAACTAAACAAAGTGAACTCGAAATACAACCTTAACTTCCTGTGGTCTGGCTTACAGCCTAAATATATAACGATAATGAATTTAGTGAATTCATAAGTGTTTAGTGGCTCCGAAAAGCGTTAAGCTCCAAAAGGCGTCCCATTGGCGTCCGTAAGAGTTGCAATCGATTTAACGATAAAGTGAACCTGAAAAGTGCCTAAACAATCGGTTGTGTCTCTGAAACGTCCTACATACACTGAAATAGTGATTACAGTTAATGAAAGATCAATTAGTGTATCAGAAAGTGTGATTTGCCGACAAGTGCTCCGTGTGGCACCATTTCATTCATGGCAGCCATCCTGTGCCGCGTCCAAGCACATTCAAAGAGCTGATGTCAACCTCTGACAAAGAGTTAATGTCAAACCCTGACAAGAGAAAGCAAATTACCCTCACACCAGTCACAAACCCTGGACCAATTAATAGGAAAGAAAGGAAATATGTCGCCAGCCGAATCACGCCGGGGAACCCAGCTGAACCATCATGCCTGTCTCCATCTCTAAAGGCGGGAATAGATCAAACTCTTTTTAACAGTCTTCGAGAAGGCTCTCTTACTAGCGAGCTAAATGAGAGAAAAATTTTATTCGCCCTAAAGAAAATAAAAAACTCGGGAAAAATATCTCCCAGGCCCAACGTGACGAGGAAAACAAAAGAATATCGTAAGATAGACAAACAAGAGGATAATAACCTACATACCGACCGAACACCTACGAACCCTAGGGATAAAACAGAGAAGGAAAACTGCTTTAACCTACACTGAAAGAAATAATTCGACGATACACGCATAATTCTGGTTATTCCAACCATACTGTATTGCTTGGTCAGCTACAGCCATACGGTTTGCGTATTTTACCCATACCATAATTGCTGAAGCAATATTGCTGCTTGTGTCATATGTTTCAATAGATGTTTCCAAACATAAGATGGCTGCAGTAGAACGAATTTGTACGACTGCGTCAGACAGAATTTGGTTGGGGTAAATCAACCATACGTAGGACTGTCTCAGCTGCTTCTCTCGTTAAGGAGATCTAAGCATACTGTTTGGATAGTCTAATCTTATGTATGTCTGATAAACAATGCTAATTAGGGTGCATCCTCCATACTGCAGTGCAGTTAAAATTGATTTGAAAATTGGATTTTTTGGTACTTTTGTTATTATTAATAATATAAAACTATAATTTCGTTGAAAAGTATTTTTCATATATATATATATGTACAAATATATATATATATATATATATATATATATATATAATATTAATTTACAAATAATAATATAATTTATTGATAAAAATAAATTCAGTTTTGGATTGTAAATTGAATTTATTTCGATTTATTAATTATAATATTATATATCTGTAAAAAATAGTTTCTCATGAAATTATAGTCTCATAATATTAGTATTAACGAAAGTACCTAAACATCCTGACGTATTGCATACACAAAATTCAAATATTATTCTTAAGATACAAAAATGAAAGGCAAATAAATCTTAAATACAAAATTTATTTAGCATTTGCTCACAGAATAACACAAGCATGGAGGTGGAATCTAGTATTTTTTCAAAGTTTTAAAAAATACCCATTACATTTACAGTGAAATAAATCTTTAAATTAACTTTGGAAGAAGCGCATCTGACGATTTTGAATTTCTAGTCCATTGAAATTTGAATAGGATTTAAAAATTAGAAATAAACTCCAATCTGAAAGTCCTACAGTTTCAGAAAAGGTTCCTTTGTTTTTGGAATTCCATCAAAATCAGATTTTGATTAGTTTGATTTTATGATATAAAATATTCTTTGACCATGTTCTTCTCTTGCCAGAAGTCTCCGATTTTTTTGGCCTGAGGTTTAGAATTTTTTATAGTCCCTGGAAAAGGCCTGGAATTTTGAAATCGAAATTGTGTAGGAGTTGGTACAAGAAAATAATAAAAAAGGTTCGTCACAAATTTATTCTCATAATTTAAGTTTATAAATTAAGAAAAAAACTTGAAAAATGGGTTTGCCTGCATAAAAGCTCACAGGAAAACTTCCTTATAGAAGACGAAATTAAGAAAAAAAATTGGCAAAAAATATGAAAGTGGCTTTTTGTGACAATCGAATTTTTATATTTTCAACCAAGTGGTCGCCACATTCTTAATTTTTTAATTTTCACAAATTTTTCTATGGAGTTTGAAAGAAAACGGTAAAGATCACAAGAATCTGGAAAGAAAATTTCAAAATCTGGATTAGATAAAAATCTTTGTAATTTAAAAAAAAGATTTTGTAGTGTTTTTTTTTAAATAAACGTCAACATTCAAAAAATCATCATTTTATGAAACATTTTTTCTCCTAAATCAAAAAAATACATTTCGCCTAATTGCCTCTAGAAACACAACATATTTTGTCACTCAAAGATTTTGTTAATGGAAGTCTAGAACCTGCCTGATTTAAAATGCATTCGATCAGGGGAATAAATTGTATTTATTGATAGCTAAGGGGAAATCCCGTGAAGCCTAAAAAATGAAGTCAATATTTATATTGAAAAAAAGTAATTCGATTCGAAAGTTACATGAATATTCTTACATTTGGTAAAGTTTCTGAAGGTTTAAGAACTAGAGTGTCATTTTCTTTGTCAAGTAGGGAGGATTTCCACTTTTGCCACTTGTTTATGAAAATAGCTATAGGTCCAGCCTTATTCAAGAACAACTCTTGTATAAATTTCGGAGTAAGGCATTCAAAAGCCTCCTCACTCACCTCATTCTCTACAAAATATTACGAAAAAAATAATCTACACGGTTTGTTTACAAGTTTTCATGCTTCGAACCACGAAGTACTACAAGGATACCGCACGTCTGTGGCGTAGATGGTGGAAAACAGCCCACAACCGCGATCGCCTATCCTCGGATTTTTATTTCTTACCAGATGAGAGCGCCTCAAGTGGCAAATTGAGGAATGACGATTCTTATAGTAGCAGATGAAAATTTAGTTACAAATTTTCTCTGAAGAGGCGCTCTCATCTGGGAAGAAATCTCGCTATGGAGAAAATCGGAGGACAGGCGATCGCGAAATGGCGCCAGGTGAAATACATGGCGTGCGGTCTCCTTGTAGTACTTCGTGCTTCGAACTTACTATGATAGTGAGGTTGTGTTTCAGAATTGCATTCAATAAAAGATATTTTGACACAATAATTAACACTTACCATCAAACTGTGGTATAAATCTGGTCAGATTCCATTCTAGCAGTTTGTTTTCTACGAAGTCATCCATGATTAATGTTTAAACACTCAAAACTAACAAAAATCAGAAGCCTGAAGACAGCGACTGATGCCAACCCGGTAAGAAGGCTTGAATAGAATAGAATTAAAAATTTAAGATTTCAGCGTGAAAGTGGAGATAATCCTATTATTTTTAATACCTGATTTTCCCTTCAGGCTTCAATGTTCAAGAAAGTAATAAGTGGCTCAGAAATGTAATTCCCGTCTATTGACATAGTGTTAATGACTCTCTTTCCTATTCCAAAAAGAAGGTTAGATATGAAGTGTGTTCAATTCAGTTTAATTCATACGCGAAATGTGTACATTGAATTTTCTGAATTACCGGTTTTTGAATTCAAGTTAGGAAGGGTCTATTATAGTGAATTCAAGTTTACATTGCTGAGAGATGTTGTGAGTTCAATTCAAGAAATCTGAATTGATTTTATATGATACGTATTATCCTCAATTCCAAATAGTATAACTGAATTGAATGAAATAGTATTTGTGATACCGAGATACCAAAAAGAATTCATGTATTCTGAAAACGTTAGTTAACTTGAATAATTAATTAAATAATCATTTTATTTATTTATTTTAATCAATTAATTAATTTTTGAACTATACCTTGTCCGTTTACTGCTTTTGGTATTAGATAGGTAGAAAATTATATTTTTCAAACTGTATTGAAACGTATAGCAGTTGCTTCTTTCTAATTACTGTTTCTGGTTTAAGAGAACGAAGAAAAAATCAGGTATTAACATGAATTAAAATTTGCAATCCTATTCTATTCAAGCCTTCTTACCGGGAAGTCGACGCGCACATCACCGGTTGATTAATCGCACATACCATGCGAGCCCAGTACATCGATTGGTATGACTGAATCAAGCAACCAGCCGGATGTCCAATGCAACACTGTAAAGCAGTGTTATTTCAAATAGATAGTTGATAAAATTATGTGTTCAATACGGCTATGCGACCGAGGCATAGAATGCTTAATACTATAATATTTGGATATTTTAATCATATTGGTTATTCGACACTTTTCTCAACTATTGTTTCAGTCAAACAAACTTTCCTTGTCATACCCACATAGCACACTTCCCGAAAAAACCTGGTCTTTTCTTGGGGCTTGGTCCACGTGGCCGTAAGAAAAAGCCAGGTCGGTCCCAGGTTTAGACATATGCTTAGACCTAGGTTAAAACATAGGTTCATGTCCGCCTAAATTTCTTTATTGAAAAAAGAAATTGAATTCATTTTTACGTGAATTTTACAAAGAATATAATATTGTCAAAAAAAATAGTATTAATTTAAGTATCCATCGCAAAATTGATAATTTCATAAAATTTTATAAAAATATCATTTTATCAAGTTAAAAAGTGACAAATGATTTTCTTTTGGTTTTCAAATTCTTTTATCATAATTTCCGAGAAAGCTATAAATAATTGAATTATTTATTATTCTTTGACAGCACAGCTATCAAAGTATTTCAAAAACATCTAAAATATTTTACAATAATATTTCAGACTTCAAAAACGGCGAGCCGATGCAATGGCAAGCTCAATTCGTGGTTGCGAGTTACCTCGGACTTATTTTCTGGGCGATTCATTTCTCTTGCAAGAAGCAGTCGCAGCTAATGCGCTTTCCAGCGACTTCCTTCGGAACTAATGTTCTGACTTCCGCGAATCATAGTTCAGAGCTAAACCGCTAGGCAGCCCATTAGGTGTGACTCCTTCTCGCAAGAGAAATGGATCGCCCAGAAAATAAGTCAGAGATAACTTGCGTTCACGATTTAAGCTTGCCATTGCATCAGCTCGCCGTTTTTGAAGTCTGAAATATTATTTTAAAATATTTAAGATGTTTTTGGAATTATTTGATAGCTTTGCTGTCAAAGAATAATAAATAATTTAATAATTTATATTTTCTCAGAGATTATAGAAGAAAAATTGGAAAAATAAAATAATGGATACTTTTTGGCATGATAAAATTACATTTTTATAAAATTTTCTCAATTTTGCAATGGATTCTTTAATTAATACAATTTTTGTTAAAAATATTACATTCTTCAGCAAATTTACGTGAAAATGAATTCAATTTTTAAAAATAAAAAAATCTAGGCGGACATGAACCTATGTTTTAACCTAGGTCTAAGCATAGGTCTAAACCTAGGACAGACCTGGCTTTTTCTTTCAGCCACGTAGACCAAGTCCCAAGAAAAGACCAGGTTTTTTTCGGGAAGTGTGCTATGTGGGATATTAGCCTCGATGATTTTCTTATACGTAGGCGATAATGCTCAAATTCGTATGGCTGAGACAGCACAATTTTCTTTCTAATTCAGCTAGAAATTCTCAAGCAAACTCGGATCGCTACTAGCCTCAAATTATTTCTTTCAGTGTACCAGATAGAGAGGCAACTCAATTGACAACTGCCCTACGAGTAGCGACAGCGAGAACACCTACATCGTCCATAACCTCTAAAGAGGCAAAGAAACAGAACATTACAGTGATGCCATCAACATCGTCATCACACGAACATACACACATTGGGGAAAAAACGGAAAGATCACGTTTTGCATCTTATAACGCGTTCAGCACACTAGCAAATTACCCGGTAAGAAGAGAAGAATAGAGAAAAATTAATACTTTGAGATTTAAACGAAAGAGTGAGCATTATTTAATTTTTTTGAATGTGCTAATTTTCCATCGCGAGAAGTGCCCAACGAAAGAATAGGTTTTTTCTCCGAAACCAATTTCTTTCTATTTCCTTAACGATTGCCACTTGTGTTGTGTTCCATGCAGGCGAACATATTTTCCATTTTTCTAATTCCTCTTAATGCGAGCAGTAGAAACACTTCTTACGGTTATTTTTAATTCCATACTTACATGATGTATTTTCGATTAATTTAATTCTTTCTAATCCGTCCACAAAATGCGTGCACTTACATAGTTTCTATTCCTCCGTGTGCAACATAGATTGGAAATTTCAATTTTTTTGTCATGGTTATTTTTAATTCCATACTTACATGCTTTAGTTTCGATTACTTTAATTCCTTCTAATCTGTCCCTTTTTTTGTCTATTTCTCCATTAGACACACTTGTCACATGACAATGATGATGTCAGTCTAACTTCAGCGCACGCTCCTTCTTAAGTTATTTTTCAAAATATCATTCAAAAATTAACAAGAATCTCTGAAGAATAAGGCAGAATTCAAGTCCAATCAAAAGATGAGTATTCGGCCATTTTTGCTTTAAATAAACGAAAATAATTCAATTTATATACAATTCTAATGATTTTAAAAAGTATTTCGATGTGGTCGAGGGAATTTTTAATTGACTTTAATGGTTCGAAAAGAATGTAGTCTCCCGCACGTCATGCAATGATGATGCGTTGCTAAAGGGGGCGGTGGGGTTGATATATCTAAAACCTATAATTTTTCTCAATTATTACAAAGATTTACTCAATGCAGAGAACCTCGATCCAGCAGAGATGCTGAAGCCTATTCCTGAAAACGCACTGAACGAACCCATGATCAGCAGTGGGGACTACATTGATACCGACTAGAGTCTTAACTTTTCATTCTAATATATACCGTTCTCTGCTTACCAAAAATTCAAAGTTTTTTTTGGCTCCGTATACTTTTTTTGTTTGGCTGTGTAATCCATGCAAATTTGCACAGCAGTAGTGTGTACTACTTTGATATGAGTAAATAATTCCAAGATATTTTATTTAGACTTAATAATTTTTATAATTTAAATTTTTTTAATAATTCATATCTTCGAATTGATCTTGGTCGGACTGATATGTAACTGAAGTATTGTTTATTTAATGTTATTTATGATATCATTTGAACATGATAATCTTTTATATTTGTAAAGTTACTGAAAACTCTATGACTGATTTAGCGTAAGCACGTACATTAAAAAAGAATGTTAATATCATTTAAATGTGTTCCAAGACAGATATCATATGAAATCGGTCAAAACATGTTTCTGTTCAATACATTAATAAAAAAATATTCATATAATTTACCCAAATTCTTTTTTTCTACCTATAATTTATAAATCTAATACAATATTTATTTCAAAAATGCATTTATTTCAATTCACAGTTGCGCCTTAAAAGTGACATTCTATTCCTCTCTATTCATTATTTTACATTTCTCCACTTTTTAATTATTCCCAATATGCTTCCATTACATTTTTCTGAGTCGATTAAAAGGACTAGCTTTTGCTTCTTCAAAGTGAGGTTAATCTCTTTCTTTCTATTCTTTCTTTTGCATTCCTCCACTTTTTAATTCCTCCCAATACACTTCCATTCAATTTTTAAAGTCGATTGAAAGGAATAGGTTTTGCTTTTTTTTCTATTCGTTGGTGGAACTTTCGATGAAGGAAAATTCACGTATTACTGGGAATTCAGATTCTGATTTTTTTTTAATTATTCTCTTCTTACGCCTGCAGCAACCAACACAAACGAAAGAAAAACCAAGGAGGTTAAAAAGGAAAATGACAGGAATATTACTACAAAAAGCGGACGAGGGAGAAATCATCAAGCAAAGGACCTACCACTCTCTACTGCGAAAGGGAAATTCAAATCTAAGGAGCCGCCAATCTACGTCTACAAAGTAAAGACTAAGCAGGTAAATGATGCATTAAAACCAAACACCTCAGTAGACAATTATATAATAAAAAATCTCTTGCAAACGAAAATCGCGGTGCATGAAACGAATATCGAAACTTTTAAACAGGCAACAGATATAATGAAAGAAAATAGCTTTGGCTTTTATACAAGAAGCCCGAACGCGGAAAAAGTGTACTCATGGATTTTTTCGCGCGAAACGAGGCGGCGACGCATTCCTCGTTTCTATCACAAGCACGGTCGTATACACAGGTCCGGGGGCTCTCATGGTGGGGGAAGTACCCTTATTGAAGCTTCCGATTATTTCACAAAGTTGCCACTTCCGGTAGTGGCGTAAGGGTAGAGTAGAGAAAGTGGCGGATTAATTTGAAATTTTAATTTCAAGAAGTCAATTTAATCCAGATGTATTCAATAATTTGAATAATGTGGATGCATTTTTAATTAATGAAATAAATAAACACATATTGATTCTAAAAATTATATGATTTAAAGTAAATTGCTTGAAACTGATTTTTCAAAATATTAATATAGTGCAACGAGTGGCCTTAACACACATTTTTAAATACAATAAAAATTTCTTATAAATAAACATTGTCGATAGCAAATTAAGTTGACCGATAAAATTGTTACTGTAATGAAAGTTCCAAAATTAATACTTCACCAAATATTCTTGACACCAGTTGAGACTCTGAGGTTAGAAAATGTTTGAAAACGTGTTTTGTTTATCTTTTCAAATTCAAATCCTACACTACTCAACACATACGCCACTACATTCAGTGGTCAGTTTGCGAAACTTTCTGGCTTACATTAGGGAACTTCCCCCACCACGAGAGCCCCCGGACCTGTGTATACGACCGTGATCACAAGCAATATCAAATCGATTAACCTAACCAGCATCAACAGGCTAGCAAATCAGGTAGTCTGGTGGGAAAGAATTAGGCGCGATGAAGGCATACAATGCCATAATTGTCAAAGAATTGACCATATAGCGAAATTTTGCAATAGGGGTTACCGGTGCGTCAAATGCGACGAGAAGCACGGACCAGGAGAATGTAAATTGAATGGTATTGGTAGGCTAGAAAAGAAGGATATTTACTGTGTAATTTGTAAGCAGACGGGTCACCCAGCCTCGTACAGAGGATGCCCCAAATCAAGGGAAATCAAAGAAAAAATAAAGGAGAACTTGAAAAGTATTAAAGAAAGAAGGGAACTGAAGTTGCGAAAAATCGACAATTATGTTAATCCGTGAATAGCTTACGCTAATATCGTTCTACCTACATCCTCTGAACGAAAAGAGGACCAACCTGCCACAAAAGGCCTAGGAAATCTCGAAAACCTCCTAGAAGCCTTTGAAAAAGAAATTTTATCCCTTAATAACCATCCAGCTAAACAATATCGAAGCAATTAAGAGTCGGGGAGAACGCACAAAAAATCAACCTTATCTTTGAATCCCTTGAAATTAGTGAACCCTAGGAATGCAAATTTACAGCCCAATAACGAGTCAGACATAAATAAAATAAATATTAAAAAAATAAACCTATTAGCAATAAATGTCAATTCTATCGTTTCAAATGTTAGGAGATATAACCTTCAAGACACAATAGAAAAATACAACCCGGACATTGTTTTGATAAGCGAAACCAAGTTCAACTCGCGGCACAAAATTAACTTTGAAAACGACACAATTCTAAGAAACGATAGAATAAATAATAGAGGTGGTGGTGGTGCCGCACTCATTATTAAAAAAAATATTAAACATTTCAGAGTAAATATCAAGTCCGATAACCAAATTGAAATAATTGAAACAACCATTATTAGAATTCCGTTCCAAAATAATCCAAATTTATACGTAATTAGTGCGTACGCAGCAGGACATACAAGAAGTAATTTCGCTAGAGATCTAAACCTGATTTTCAACGAACTTAAACTCTACAACTCGGACAATTGGTATTTGTTAGCAGGAGATCTGAATGCTCGTCACTGCGACTGACAAGATACTCAGCAAACCCCTTGGGGCTTATATTTAAGCAATTGGGTGAAAAATAACGATCTACAGTATAGAATAAGATTGATAGGACCATCCGAACCCACATACCCAAGCGGTGACTCTTTTCTAGCCTTATGCCTCCATGATAGCAGGATCAATGTAAACAATTTGATTAATCGCAATCTAAAAGTAATCCTTTATGATAGCAATCATAAGGAAATTAATATTGACTTATCTCTTTTGGCATGGATGACATAGTTTTGGAACCAGCACCAAACACTCACCGTCTTAATTTCAATAAAACGGATTGGGAGGAATTCCAAAGCTGTCTGAGCCAATTTGTCGAACGCTTGCCGGAAAATAGAAATCTCAGTAACGAAGACATAGACGCTCAAATAGATTTTCTTGATCAGGTTATCATGGAAGCCCTTAAAAACTGCACATCTGCATACATAAATTTTGGTTCGGTCAAAAGATATATATGTCCCAGAATAAAAAAATTGCAAAATATAAAAAGTCGTTTACTGTCCGAAATACACCGTCTGAAAAAGACAGGAAAGCTGACAAAGAAGGAATCAGAATGCATGAATTCACTCTGAGAAATGTTAAAACCGAAATAAATGATTTATTTAATAAAAACATTAATAACTATTGGTATAATAGGATAAAAAATATATCAACACACAACAATAACAATCTCTTCCCAGAAATAAATAGAATATTTAGATCAAAAAACGAAACCAACTTTCCTAATTTTAAAATCACGCAGGATGAAATAGAATTGATGGAAGCCGCAAATATTAACAAACTCTCAACTACCAAAGATGAAAATAATAACTTCATTATAACTGACCGTCAAGATAAACTAAAGCTGTTAGGAGCAAACTTCGCATCAATCAACAGCCAAAATAGAAACAGGAACAGGGATGGTATAAATAATATTGTTTTTAATACTGTAGAAAAACTTAAGGACGAGATGGAGAATGAAAAACATAATAACCAAACCTTAATTCTCTTCAGTGAAACAAACCCCGCCTCTAACTCTATACAGGGTGTTTTTTTAAAACTTGAGACATCGAAATATCTCAAGAAATACGCATCCTATGAAAATATATGTTTAATAAAAACTTTTTTTTTTCGAGGGGGAAAAACGACTTTGAACAAAATTTACCTCACCCCACCCCCAGTAGACATAGGGGTTTTTTCTTTCTTTTCGTGAATCGAAAAAAATTTTCCGAATAAAACTTATGTATTTCATCAAGGAGAATCTGAATCTGTGATAAAAAATTGGGGTTTCCACTTGAAATTACAAAGTTACCCCCCTTCCTGCCTCCTGAGGGGGTTTTGGCGGGGTAAATTTGTTCAAAGTCGTTTTTCCCCCTCGAAAATAAAAAGTTTTTATTACGGATATTTTTTCATAGGATGCGTATTTCTTGAGATATTTCGATGTCTCAAGTTAAAAAAAACACCCTGTATATGAGACAGACAAAGATTATTTTTGTGATATTAATAAACTAAAAAAAATCTTAAAAAATCATAATAATAAAAGATCATCCGGAACGGACGGAATCCCGAACATTGCAATTAGAAACTTACTCAACAACATTTTGCACGAATACACAATAATTTTTAACAATATGCTGAACAACTACCATTTTCCGGATAAACGGAAAACTGCTAGGGTAAAAGCACTAAAAAAGAAAGGCAAAGATGACAAGCTCCTAGGAAGCTATAGACCAATTAGCCTCTTACCAAACATGAGCAAAATATTTGAAATAATCCTTAACCAATCCATCCAAAGGCATTGCCAAGAAAATGACATAATTCCCGATACACAATTCGGATTCAAGTACAAACGCTCCACAATACACGCAATTAGCAAATTTGTGTCTGATGTCTCTTGGGCTCTAAAGTCTAACTAAACGACAAAAAATTCGTCGCGGCCTGTCTTATTGACCTCGAGAAAGCTTTCGATACGGTTTGGCTGGATGGCCTATTTTTTAGATTAATAAAGAAGGAGTTTCCGAAACAACTAATAAAAATCTTATGGAACGCCCTGCACGGGAAAAAATATTTGTCTTCGACAGCGAAAGCAAATCAGATCTGACATTCGTCCTGAATGATGGTCTCCAGCAGGGGGCTGTTAACTCTCCCATATTATTCAACATTTACGCTTGCAACTTACAGCAAATGCCTCCATGAAGCTCAAGCCAATCTCCAGGACATATTCTTAAAATTATTATTCTTTTTTGATACCTGGAGATTAAAATGTAATCTAAATAAATCAGAAACAATTCTCTTTAGACCAAACTTGAATAACGTAAATAAAAAATATTGTAAGGTATGGAAAGACTTTAAAATTAAAACAAGCGACAATGGTAACCAATATTTAGAACACAAAAGGGTAGTAAAATACTTGTAGTCCAGGGAATGAAGGATTTTTTCACCACAAAATTTTAGAAAGAAAACAAGATATGCCATCATGTAGTGTTGATGGTTGGGATGAAGGCTTGTATGTTTGCAGGCAAAAATATCTTTTCAGAAGTAATTGCGCAATGTTCAAAGTTGACGAAATCATGTTTTTGGGAGATTGCGATCACGGTATTGATTTGCGAAAAAAAAGTTTAATTATAAATTGAAGGTCTTAAAAAGATCTTTAATTTGGTAGGTCGCACATTAACATTTTTTGATTTGTTCCCTCAAAAAGTAATAAAAACCGACAAAAATGGCCGTTTCGCAACATCTAGTTATTTTGGCAAAAAGTATATGCACATCTATTAAAGTCCCGGAAAAAGTGTGTTTTGCTAATCTGAGAGTATGTGTGAAATTTGAGCTCATAATAGTAAAAAGTTTTTGAGAAAGGCTATTTGTTTATAGAAAAGGTGCCGTTGTTTCGGCGGGGCTAACTTTTTTTAGGCAGTCGCAAAGCCATAAAAGTGGGCAAATTTCAATCCTAAAGAGTTATAGTATCATGTACGCTTAGGGGCTGATTTATATTAGAGTATTAAGTACGTTCAAAATGACTGCAAAAGAATAGTACGTTTTTGTCTTTTAAACAAATGGAATAAATTCTGTAATTTTCATTCTAAAGAATTGCGGTTACAGTCACTCTTACCTTAGACTTTGTGCATGATTTTAGGATGAAAATATTTTCTGTACGTTAATTGGGGGTGGCGTTAATTTTTTTGTTTATAACAATGATTGCAGCCGTAATTTTCAAGATACACAGCTAAAATTGGTAAATATTAATAACTGGATACTGATACTAATTGTAATATAAATACTGTTTAGAATAGCGGTTTATCTACGACCAAGATCGGTCGCAGTGTATGACGGCGGAGTGGGGGAAGCTGCTTCCGCCTGGTAGACGGCTTAGACGCTGGCGCTGAAATTGAATTCGCGCGTTCAAAATGTAAAAAATGGAAAAATCTCATGAAAGAATGGACATATTGAGGTGTTCTTTTTTTTAATTTCAGCTATATTTTTACTCTGATTACAAATTTTGCATTGAAAGCTCAAAAAAAGCACGTCTTATGCTTGAAAGATAATTGTAGTTTTTTATATTTTCACTAATTGTACAATTGCTGCCATATTTCTTCGATATAATGCAAGCAGCATTTCATTAATTTTATGTTTATTCAATAATGTTACAAAGAATGGGTACTGAATGCAACATTTGTTTTTCAATAAACACAGGGCATGTCGTTTTCATGAAATTTGCTGAATATATCTTAGGATTTGCGAACGTCGTGCGATTTCTTGTGATAGGTGTAGTGTGTAAAGTCGTACCTAACAGTTTGGTAGGTACATGTAATCAAAATATATGTAATACAGTATATGTAATCTACATATTCGCGGAAAATTTACTTCTTAAAAAACTTTCTTGTGTCTCAGCATCGTGCATTTGTTTCAAATTCCTTTCTTTGGTTGGAAATGTATCTATTTCATCAAAAATTCTCTTCTTGTTGTTGAAATATTTGTTTCAATATTACCTTTCCGTTGTGAAAAATCCATCATTTTCGTTAAGAGCTAATTTTTGTTTGTTTAAAACCTCTATTTTTCCTAATGAATTTCTTTTTTAAAACTGACAATGTAAATTTTCCACAGAACGTTATGACCCAAGTTTATTGATAAACAAATGTTGCATTCAGTACATATTTTTTGTAACATTATTGAATAAACTTAAAATTAATGAAATGCTGCTTGCATTGTATCGAAGAATTATGGCAGCAATTGTACAATTAGTAAAATATAAAAACTACAATTATCTTTCAAGCATAAGACGTGCTTTTTCTGAGCTTTCAGTGCAAAATTTGTAATCAGCGTAAAAAGTTAGCTGAATTAAAAAAAAAGAACACCTCAATATGTCCATTCTTTCATGAGATTTTTCCATTTTTTACATTTTGAACGCGCGGATTCAATTTCAGCGCCAGCGTCTAGGCCGTCTACCAGGCGGAAGCAGCTTCCCCCACTCCGCCGTCATACACTGCGACCGATCTTGGTCGTAAATAAACCGCTATTCTAAACAGTATTTTCGTAACTGATTTTTCTGACAATTATATTACAATTAGTATCACCCAATGGGAAATTACAGACTTCAGCCGATGCGTACGACTGGCGCGGTAGCGCGCCAAGAGCAAAGTGCCAACACTTGGCTAGGCAATCCTGGCGTAGTACGCATATTGCCACTGGATCTGCACTGTGCCTAATCAAAGTTCCAATATCGGCAGACCAGTATCGACACAGTAGGGATTCTGTGCAGTATTAAAGAAAAGTCAGTCCTGGTTCTACAGGTTCATGCCAACTTCAAACCCAATGGTAACACGACAATGGCCCACTCTAGGACACAGACCTGACTGTAACAAATAGTAAGCCAGTGTCTCACGGATATGCGCTGGATCTCGGCGGGGTACGGGAACGATACTGGCATAGTACAGTCCACATGATACGGCAGATCATTGTCTCACGACCTTGTGCCGGGCCCGGGCTGAATAATGGCTCGGCGGAGTGCTGGTATGATACTGGTGTCGTACAAATTTTAACATATGGCGAACTGTTGTCCCATGTCTTTTTGCCGGATCTCGGCGGAGTACTGGAACGATACTGGCTTAGGAGAAACTATAACGGCATACCATTATCTAGCGATTTTGTGCCAGGCCTAGGCGGAATAATGGCACGATACTGGTGTCATAATCATATTAACTAATACTTATATATTTATTTCCTTGTATATATACTTTTTAAAGCACGTATCTGATAATTTGACGTCGTCAACATTTCTTTCCGTTTATGAAGTTGAGATGAGAAATAACATTTGATGAATTCTCAATTAAAATTTCATCTGTTGAACTATATAATAATTGAAATAACACCTATTGTTGAAGAATAGGTGTTTATTTTAAAATGTGTTGAACATTTTTCCTTTTTTTAATGGTCCTTTTAAATTAGGGATTCAAACAGATACATTTTTTTAATATATCTCAGTGAACAAAATTTTGATATGAACTTAAATTTTTAATAAATTTAATTCAATTTTTCCATAGTCTCACTTTTAAAATTTTGAATAATAACTAACTTTTCCAATAAAATAGGTTTGGATTATTTACTTTCCAATATTGTAGCTTTT
>CAKNWT010314675.1:8784-36884 GCA_932066315.1 Andricus coriarius | reverse complement strand
TCAATTGAATATGTAAGCTTTATTTAAAAATGATAACCTTTCTTTATTTTTGGAAACTGACGCAGTTAAAACGCTGTTGAATTTTTCCCTATCTACTGTAGGGTGGTTTCCCCTACTCTATGTGATATTTGTAATCCGATAGATCTACTGTCATAGACAGATAAATTCAAAACTCAATTCCGATCAAACCGTTTAATAAACTCGAGCAAAAGTTTTTTTCCCTAGATCGAGATTTTATCAGTTTTCCTGCAGACACTCTCGTTATCTGACAGTTTAACTCTTATTTTCAGTATAAATTTATTTATTTACAATCGCATGTAAACAAACGGAATTCATCACTCAGGAATAGCCACTTTTGGACAACAGATGGCGCCAGGCTGTTTGCGCGGCCGTACTCAATTCCACTCCAAGAACATTTCACCCCGAGCGCACTTCTAGTCATGATCTAAGAATACGTGGTCTCGCTACGCGCAACTAACAAAAAGTTAACCAATAGGAGGGATTACACACAGGAAACCATTTTAGATAAGTGACCGCGTTGGATTTAAGTTGAAATGAAGTAAACAACATGAGCGAAGATTTCACGTAAAAGATAAATAAATGGTAGAAGTTATGAATAAATGAAATTAGCTTGAGAATAATATGATTTGTGTCATAGAACATTAAAACTATTTTTAAAAAAATTTCTTCTAATCCTTGTAATGTAGAAAAAATATGTACAAAATATATTTAAATAAATTTAAATATGAATAAGTATAATATTATTATTTTTCGTATGCATAGGCTATAAATAAAGTGAAAAAAGTGGTGAGAATTAATTACTTCAAAGGATTGTTATTATATAAATTTATAACTGATCAGAGTGTTGAGAATGGTTACTGTTAAATGTATAGCAGTTATAAGAAGTAGTAATTGAAATGAATAATTAATTAAATATATACACATGAGGTTATAATAATAATAATAAATTAATAATAAGGTAAAAGTCAAGATAAAAACAAAACAAAAACAAATTAGTAATCGCGAATGGATAAATAATTCCTCGCCTCACTCGTATGTCCCTACTCTCTCGCTTCCGCGTCTACTACCTAATACTTATCTACTATTTACAATATTTACATACTACTTATATCTACTTCCTCTCCGATTTACAATCTTTCCTTCTTCATTCCTGTTTCTCCTTCCTTCTCTTCTCCCCCCCCCCCCCCACCGCCCGCTCCCATGCTACTGCCCTTTTGTCCTCCCTTTCATGCATCAATACCTCCATGCTCATTTCACTTCTTTCCACCACTACGCACTCCTCCAACTAGTGCTCCACTTTTGCATACCCCATCCCACATAGTGCACACATCCTCTTTTCCCTAGACAGGCAAAACCTATTAAAATCCTCCATGCACCCATATCTGATCCTCGCTATAAGCTCCCGACTTCCTTTCTTTCCTTCCTCACAAATATTGCACTCTCGCCCTGGGCATAATCCAAACATAATTCCCGTTAAACCTTGACTCTCTTCTTCTCTTTTCCCCTGCTATCTTCTCTCTCTCCATGCCGTTATTCTTAACCAACTCATATACCTTCCTTCCTTCCTCGTGCATCCTTCTCACTTCATCCATCTGTAGTCCATTCGTTCTAAAACACCTTTCCCTTTCAGCTACCATCCTTCCACCCCACTCCTGTTCTCCTTCTTCCACCAACACTCCCTAACCAGCTTACTTCCCCCCTCTGCCAAAAATTTCTCCTCATATTTCACGCCCGACTCCCCGCTAGAATCCCAACACTCGTTCTCCCAGTCTCCCTCCTGACAATATAATTAGGCGTGTTCCTTGACAACCCCAATATCCATTTTACATACCTCTCTTGTGTCCTATTTACCTCTTCACTTTCCTCCCACCCCCATACATCTACTCCATATAATAGCACACTCATCACTAGTTAGTCAAACAATTTAATTCTCTTTTCAAAATCATCTGCGAATAACTTCTTTCCCAACCCCCACACCTGCCTCATCACCATATTTGCCCTCCTCACTCTCTCTTTTATGTGACCGTCCACTCCCCCATTCCTCCGAAAAACGAAGCCAAGGTACAATCCTTTTCTGAACACCATAACCTTGGACCAGGTATCTTCTCAACCTCTTCATCATCTCTTTTGAAGCCTCCTCGATTCTAGCCAGCAACACTATGTCATCTGCATACGCTTACTTTCCATATCCGCAATTAAAATCGCAAAAAAAATTGGGCTAAGCGGACACCCTTGCCTTAACCCCCTATCCATCCAGAATCCTTCCGAAATCCCCTCCCCTCCTCTCACCTTATTTTTGGTCTCTTTATACATCTCCCTTACCCTTTCGATCAGGCCTCTCTCCACTCCCCTATCCTCTATCGCCTTCCACAACCTTCCCCTACCCACCGACGGAAACAAGCCTTTGAGATCCACGAAAAATTCGTACACTCTCGACCCCTTCTTCGCTAATTCTCAATCCAACACGTGCTGTAGAACGTAGATATTGTCGATAGTACTCCTACCCGCCCTAAAGCCCGCCTGCGTTTCCGGCAATATTCCTTTCCCCTCGACATCCTTCCGCAGCCTCTCCGCCACCACCATCGCGTATACTTTATACGCCGTATTCATTAACGTAATCCCTCTATAATTGTCCTGTCTATTCCTGTCTCCTTTCTTATACAGTGGCACTATTAACCCTTCTCTCCACCCTCCTGGGAATTCCTCCCCTCTCAATACTTTCTTCACCATCTGCTTCAACCTCTCCCTAACCTCTTGTGTACTTAACAGCCATGCTTCGTTCTCTACCCCATCCAGCCCTTCTGCTTTTGACCTTATTAACTTCCTTATCTATTTCTCTATCCTCCAACTCCTCCATCTCTGCCTCCCGCGTTCTTCTACTCCCACCATCCCTCTTCCTTGAATCTGAGCCCTGAAATGATTCTTTAAAAAACTCCCTCCTCTCCTCACTCCCTATCTTCTCGCTTATCCACACTTTACGCTTTCTAAACCTATTTATTATCTTCCAGACATCCCCCTCTGTCTTAACATTTCCTAACTCTTCTTTCAGATCTTTCTCCTTTTCATACAACAAGAAATATAAATTTGTATCAATAAAACACTTCTAGGTTGAATTAAAATTTAATTTAATTGTTACCAAATATTTTAAAATCATTTTTAATATAAACTTATATCGATCCCACTAAAACTCAATGAGATATTGGTCAATTTACTTCTAATTTTACACAGGTTATAATGGATCAAAAATTAAACTTTTCCTTGCTAGGTAGTGTTTTATTTCAAACATTATTTTCAACCCACCCTAATGCAACTAACATATCTATTTTATTGAACTTAAGTAATACACATTGTTATAAACAATAAAATACGACTTATTACTGCAAGAACTTGCACACAATATGTTTAAAAATGGTCAAATATTCACTAACAATGAAATTGAATTCTAATTCAATTAAGCGTTTTGAAATTTTATTGATTTAAATCCATTCTATTCCATCTTTTGCATTGTTGTATTTTTTTATTCCCTTTATTACTGTTCCGTGTAGTTTTCGATGTTTATTGGCAGGGATTCATTTCTATGGGTCTTGACTAGGGATTTTCGTATTTTTCTATTCCAAAAGTATTGTTTTGTGAAATTTTTCACGGTGCATTGAAGAGGATTTATTTTTGCTCCTATGTATTCCCCTAAGGTTTAGAAGACGGAAGAAAAGATCGGTGTTCCCTTTGGACATCAATAAACACCCCTATTTTTGATGTGTAAACATTTTAGACCTCGATATGGGGAGTCGCGCCTGAGTAGAGTGAAGCCATGACTCGAAAGTGTAAGGCAAGGCAAGACAAGTGTAAGGCAAGACACAACACACGCGTTGTGTCGCGTGTCAGAGACCGGAGGCTTGCCTCTCTTCACCCACTCAAAGGAGCACTTCAGTTATTTTTTCGACTTCGTACAGTATTCTTCTCTCTCTCTGTCGATTATCCCGAAGAAAATTGTTCTATAGTTTATTATTATTAAAATGTATTAGTATTAAAACTAGGGTGCTTGTTCAACCTATGGGAAAATAGATGTCTGGAAACTTTTCCACGACATTGCATGTAAGAGAAAATAATTTTTTATACTCCTACATGTACGTGAGTTATTATTTGCTTTATGTAAGATTTCAATTTCAGTTAACGTTTACCGAAGATGTTTAAACATAAATCTGTCTTGGGTCGTAGTTTAGGACGCACGTGGTGTTTTTTTAAATCGGTTAATATCTGTATTGCCCCTTTCTGATTGAAATACATTTTTTCACATTCTTGCGGATTTTACGTAATTAGGTGAACTCATTTGCTTGATTTTATAAAATGTTATTTACTTAGAGTCACTTACTGAAGTGAAAAATTGGGTCGACAGTACCTTCAGAGGCCAGGATTGAGCTGTAGAAAGGCTGATAGAGGGCCGGGGGGGGGGGGGAGCTATGTAAAAATAAAGTTTTTATTTACAGCTCATGCAATACAAGGATATATTATATACCTTGCGCAAGTCGTGAATGTCGTGCTGATTTTTTTTGTCTATCCCTTCTACTCACCACTGGAAGGTAATTGCACATTAAATTTCACCTATGCCCTCTGAACCACCCTGCCATATTTAAGCTATAAGACGTTGATGCACAGTGAAAATGGTTGATACACAGAATTTCATTGATGAAAAAGGTTTTTTTTTTTTTAATTCCGGGGCCCCCTCAAAAATGGCAACTGCGAATTTCTCTTATTATTATCGGCTAATATTATTATGGAGGATTCGAATCCTTAGTTACTTCCGTATGCCTTCTAGCTGTTTTGAATATTGGCGCGCCTGGCGCTAAAGTCGCTTTATTCTTATTTACTCCGCACGCGTCACCACGAGCGATCCCCAGGACGAGGTCAGTGGTTCTAACTGATCGCGCTTTTTTTAACTGCGCAGGCGACGCATAGAGTAACAGCAACGAAGAGATTATGCATTTTCTCTCTTACTCCAACATTGCTCGACGCATGTGCAGTTGAAGAAAGTGCGGTTCGATAGCACCATTGGACGAGGTTCACTCGCGTTCCCGCCCATGTGTGCGTTCCCGTCCATGAGATCGTGGATGAGGTGGCAAGGACGATCGCCGGTATGCCTATAACAGTCTCAGGACCGTAATTTACCGGGGACCTTCGGGAAAATTTAAAATTAATTTTAAATCCTTCTCACTCTCGATCTTCTCCATAGAATCGGAGTTTAAATAAAAGCTTTCTCCTTCTTTTCCTCATATAGATTTTCTTCTCACGATCGTCTCCGTAGGATTGGAGAAGGGATCAAATGCCTTTAATCAAACTAAAGAAACCCGTCCCTGTAAAATTAAAATGATTCAAAGTGTGCTTAACAATTTCTTCTAACAGTAACTTGTTGTTTACATACGCTTTCTGTTCATATTAACAATAAATAACATTTTTTTCCATTTAACAACGATTGAATTCA
Organism: Andricus coriarius; assembly: GCA_932066315.1. NCBI lineage: Eukaryota > Metazoa > Arthropoda > Insecta > Hymenoptera > Cynipidae > Andricus > Andricus coriarius. Next base: position 31,387 of record CAKNWT010314675.1, on the reverse strand, counting down.
AAAGTGCATTGAAATGGATTAAAATGATTTCAAATATGGCACATACGACATACGTTTTCTTAAACTAGATTCCAACCTGAGGAAAATTACAACGTTGTATATGGTTGTGTTAAGGGTCACTACATCCTTAGGTAATCTATTACTGATAAAAAAGAATGCAAGAAGAGAAATAAACAGGTGTTGAGGCATATATTATTTTTTTTTACAGTATTTGAAGCAGCTTTAGTCTTGTTATCATTAGCATTTGGATTTTCCTTTGACGCTGCAATGGAAATCAACGAAGATTCAAGAATTTACGAAGATGCGTGTTCATCGGTTCGCAATTTTTTAAATTTATGTCACAAGGTAAATTACATAAAAATGTTTGAAGATAATAAACGTAGAACTAACATTCATTTCAAAATGATCAATTTTTAGATCTTAAGTTCAGAGAAGGACGAAAATTCAGCTTATTCACCCTTTAGCCTGCATTTAATTTTGTCATTGCTTTCGTGTGGAGCTAGAGAAGGAACGGCGAGTGGTTTGAAGACAAAACTCTTCCATCCGGAAACAGATATGCTCACTGGATTCAAATATCTGATTTCTTCGTTAACTGTGAGTTTTTTGTAGATCATTTATTTAATTTTACAGTTTTATCCCTCGTAACTTAGATTTAATTCGATGTAAAATCCATGATATGCAAAATGAGCGCGTTGGTTTTTGTACAACTACGAACTGCTGATTGAACCTCCTATATGGGATTATGGGACCAAAGTTTCGGTGAAAGATATTTCTATACTGCCGTGCGAAACAAAACAACCGTTAACTACATTCAGAATTAAACTGAGATATAGGCGCAAATGTCTGTTTTTTGGTGAACCTAGAAAGAAAAGAGTGTTTCTTCAAAAAATGACGTTCCACTACACGAGCTTACGTACGATGGCGGATCAAATATAAACGAGACTTTTTTTCTGTGGAACAGAGAAGATGATGTACAGCAGTGGAACTTTCTGGAGGTAGGGGTGGGAATGGTAAGAGTGTGACCTTAGCCCGAAAACTGTGTCGAGTCAGCACGGAAGTCTGCAAGAAAATGACTGAGAATGCAGTCCATCCCTCTGTTGCGCAACGGATTATAATGAAATTCCTGAGGAAGGAGGGGATCCGACCAGCTGAAATTCATTGCAGGTTGTATAAACCGTCGGGGAATCCACCTTCTCAAAGGCTCGCGTGTGCTTTTCGCATATGAAACTTTCTCTGAGGGACGAGAGAAGGTTGAAAATGAGAGACCCGACGGGCGTTCCAAGACGATTGTGACCCAAAGCAACATTTCCCCAGTTCGCGTCCATGTGGAGGGCGACCGTTGCATCATCATCACCGAAATTGCGGCTGAACTTGTAATCAGTTATGGCAGTACTCAAAACATCATCATCTTACAGATATTAAGGCTGCTTACCGGACGAAAAGACGACGGCAATCGATTAAGGACGTGATTTTGTTCCACGGCAACGACAGGCCACGCACAGCGAATATAACCTGTCAAAAGTTGGATGAAATTTCCTGGACTACACTGGAACACCCTACCTACAGTTAAGACTTAAGTCCATGTGACTACCACATAGTTAGACCCATGAAAGAAGCGTTGAGAGGGTAGCGCTTTGTGACCATGCAGGATTGGAGGTTTACGTGCGCAATTGGCTCATAACACGCCTTTCTTCTTTTTACAGAGGGCATCAAGAAACTTCCAATCAGGTGTTTTTAAAAGGGGAGATTATGTAGAAAAATAATATCACTCCATTGTATTTTCGTTTCATACCAATAAACTTTTATAAGCAAGGGATTGCTTATATTTTATCCACCTTCGTATATACAGGTTTTTCTTTTTCTTTATTGTTAGTTAGATGTTTTCTATTTTGTAGAATTAGTCATGTGGCAGATGCGGGAAAAGTAATATGGTTGATTCAAGCTTCAGTTACCATTACTTTATTGTAAGTTATATACCGTATGAAAGAGGGAGTTTTTATAATCTTCAATATAACAATATCTTGAATTTCATAAAAAATGTAGTTACCGGTTTCTTGCTTTACACGGCAGTACATCCCGTCCTACATTCCGGTGCGGCTGTTCTTATTGTTAGAATTCTCGAATGTGCTGAACATTTTGGCTTACAAGGGAGCAAAGTACGAGAAATATGACTGTATATTAAAAGTTAAAAGTAAATTTGTTCACAGTTATTTTATTCCTATTTTAATAATGTTATTATAAATTGAATAAAACTGCCTTCGTGAAATTTGCATAGAACCTTACAGATGTGGAACTGAATGTGGCTAACACGATTTACATTCAAGATGAAATACATTTGGTCCCAGAATTTGTATCAATCAGCGCAGAAATATTTGGAGCTGATGCTTCACACGTTAATTTTAAGGAAGCCTTAAACGCAGTCAAACAAATAAACTCTTGGGTCGCTAGGAAAACAAAAAATAAGATACAGGACATAATAACATCAGGTGATTTTTTATTGATCATTTAACATGTTTTCACGTTGGTCTGTGAACATATCTTACTGTTTTATAACAAAAAATATTACGCATTTTCTATTTTTACTCAGATGATATCAAGGAGGACACTCGCGTTGTTATGATTAATGCCATGTACTTCAAAAGCTTCTGGCTAAACACGTTCGATGCTCACGTAACTACCACGCAGGATTTTCGTAATATACATAATAAAGTGAAACACGTTTCCATGATGTTTAAGAGTTCAAAATTCTCTCATGGAATTCTAAAAGAATTTAACACCAGGGTCCTAGAACTTCCATATAAGGTAAAAACATTTTTGTACAGTGCTCAATATACACACACAGGGTCTCGCAGACCCTGTGTGTGTGTATATATATATATATATATATATATATATTAGGGAGGGTCGAAAATAAATAATTTTGGAATTCGAAATCGCTAGAACACGAAAAAGTAGCGTCGATACAAAATGTATTGAATTTATTAGTATTACGCATTATTAAAAATAAGGTCTGTCTGAAAATGTAAAATTTATAGAATGAACATTTCAACATGATGATACTTTTACCGAATGATGTTGATGGTTTACGATCCTTGGAGCAGAAATTAGACTGGAATACAATTTTAAATGTTCACCTGCGTCGGTCCAAAGTGGAACTCTTTTTACCTAAATTCAAAATAGACGTTAAACTTGATTTGAAGCAGACTCTTGAAAAGGTAATTTGTCTGATTATACAGTGAAAAAAATCCATAATAGTGATGGGACATGGATATCGAAATATCGATAGTTTGGTTGCGATATGTCGATAGTATCCTATTGATATACCGAGTTCCATATCGATATAAATTTTTGATTTCGATATTTCGCTCTCTTCGCGCACGATTGCTCTTCCTGTTCTTACTTCTCAGTTTTGTGTTAAGTTTATTGTTTGTTGATTTTACGAATTGATTTAACATGTATCCTTTGAAATTTATTTTCCAACAAAATAAATTTTTGTGTCGATATTAACATTATTTTTTCAATTCATTCCTCGATATGTAGATTAGTTTATTGATGGTACTCAGTTAAATTAATAATTAATAATAAAAATAAATTTAATTGATTGAATTATTCATTTAAATTTGGATATAATCTTGTGCCCGTGCGCGATATTTTATTACGTTAAATCGGTCACTATCGATATTTCTTTTTAATATCGATATTTTTTTAAGTATCGATATTGTCTTTTCGAAACTATCGATATCGATATTTTTGTTTCAATGTCCCATCACTAATCCATGCGTAATCTACATATTACGTTTAGGTTTTAGAATATTTTAGTTAAGAATGTACGTGTACGTAAGTCAATCTGAAAATTTATTCAACCTTTGTAGTAACTCTAGTCTTATATATAAACTTATAACTTTTGTCTTACATAAATCTCCGGTCAACAAAATTTTTCCTGTACCTTGCAGTCACCATAATGGGTCATGTAGGACTCGCAACTTCTTTGATCGAAAAAAAATTTATCACAGAAAACGCAGAAAGTTGTGAAAACAACTTTCCGGGGTTTCGCCGAAGCCATACTTAACCTCGGAACCCGAGGCAAGGCTGGCCTGATAATATTATTAAAAACACTATTACCGTCCAGTCCGGAAAAATAAGGGTAGGTTAAGGCATTATAACGAAACTAGTAACTTAGTACATGTACCTCCGAAACGCCAGAGTACCCTTAATTGTTACTTCATTAGAATCTTTCTCACGTCGCACAAACGGGGTCGAGAAATAAACAGCATAGCAAACTGACAGCTCACAAACATGGAGCAGACAACGCAGACAGCCAACAGCAAGGAAGCAGGACGGGAGGATGCAACGAAACTAGCACGGCGCGCCGGTCCCACGCATGACATGGCGTCACTACCGGACGACCATGTCTCACCAAGGAAGTGGGGATATGACATAAGGGGTCGCCACCTTCCATCGCCGGTACCAAAACATGGCGTCATTACCCGACGACCATGTTTCCTCGACTAAGTAGAGTGGTGCCACAACTAGTCGTCATGTTTCAGCGGCGATACGATCACATGGCGTCACTAACAAACGGTCGTGCTCCACCGTGGAGGGGGGGGGGGGGGGGGTGCCGCAACTGGCAGCCATGCTTCGCAGTCCACACCATACCTCAGCGCCACGGCCGGCGGCGAGTAGCGGTACTGAGACGATCACCGAGTCAGGACGAGCCAGCCCTGCAACCCCATACCGTTAAGCTTCACTCGCAGTGTCGAAGGCAGCACGTAACCGAGTAAACCAGCCCTGCACCACGGCATGGATGGACGACCCCACGCTGCTGTGATTCAGTAAACGGTCATGTTCGAGTCAGCACGTGAGGACCAATGGGCAGCGCGCAGCAGAATAACGAAGGCACTCATTGGCCGAGATCGACAGGCCAGCCATCTTCACTCCAACCGATCAATCGAGAGGCACGACACGAAGGCTCGAGAAGGAAGGAAGCGGACTGGAACGCGGGACCTGTCACTTACATTTTCTGACTTGGCGGCGGTGCACCCGCGTATACCGAAACGACGAAGAAATAGAATTTTGGAAGGAACCAGTAACCGCAAAAGAATAATAATGGACGGGGACAAGACTACGTATGCCAAATGACTACAAGGTAAGTGGCTTCGATAGTTTTTCTCTGTGCTCAGAGTTTTCTTTCTCGACTCCGCGCGGTGTGACCGTCGGGACCACGTGCGTGGATTAAAGTGTATAGTGTTGGCCGAGACACCCGGGAGTGAGGCACGCCCGACTCAAATCCCGACTATAGTTAGTTAAGGCGGGCGTTCCCTAAAGAAACCGTGGTTGTAGGCACGCGCAATGTACACCGAGTGACGTGGTGCAAGCGCGGGCGTCTCGGGCGGCCATTTTGTAGCCAACGTGTTACTCTGGCGTTCTGTCGATCACTTTTGGAGTCCGCGATGTTGTAAACTTTTGGTTTTGTAATTCATTATTTTTTTTATTATGAATAAATGTTCTGTATTTTTAATATTGTCATTGGGTAGGTTGAAAAAATCTAATACCGTCACTTTCGGGACATACTTTCTCTCGCTTCACTGATCTCATCCCTCCTCTCAATGAATTTGACAGTGAGCTAGTTTATTAACCTAGTGGTTGCGACAGGACCGGCGCCGACGGGGCTCGGATAGGGAAACCTATCTGGCGTCTGGCAAAATAAAATATATCGAGCTTCGTGGGTTGTTCGTGAAGCGAAAGAGTGTGACTCACGAACTCGGTAAAATCCGGTATTGGTGTCGCAGCCGCAGGTAAGTGTTAGCCAACAATTTTTAATAATAGTAACTGGGTTTTCCAATCCTGGGCCATCCCCGGCCACGACGTGACTAGCCGTGGTGCACACGGAAAAAGTTGGAAAACCGACTTACAAGGTATATCCAGGAATTTGAAGTTGTGGGACTGTTAAAAACGTGGGCAGAGAAAAAGGAATTTAAGAGAATAGAGCCAAGGCTGCCAAGTAGGTATATGTATCTGTTGCAGTAGGCGGTCGGAGTGAAGAAGAAAGGAAGGACTAGTGGGGGAATCATAACGGGAGTTTAAGTTGGATTCGAGGAAGAAGTTCATGGCCGTAGAGGGATGGGGCGTGAAAATGAGGGCAATAAAGATGGGAGGGGTGAGGTTTGAGTTTGTGGTAGGACTGTGGGGGAGGACTTTAATGCGAGGATGGGCAGGGAAAGTGGCGTTTACAGGGAAGAAGAGAGTTTTGAAAGGAGATCAAAGAGGGGGAGATTCTAAGGGACTGGGTGGAGGACAGAGGCTGGGCGTTGGCGAATGTTATAAGAAAGGTAGAGAAGAAGTGTCGAAGAGGGAGAGGGTGAGCTGGAGGAGGGAAGTGATAGAGAAATATCAGGAGCAGTTAGGGAAGTTTCGCTTTGAAAGGGAGTCGGTGGAAGAGATACGGGAGGATCTGAAAGAGAAAGTGAAAGGGTGTGTGCAAAAGAAGGTATTTATAAAGAAAGAAAAAATGTTGAAGCCGTGGTAGATAGGGAATGTAAAAAGATGAACTTGGAAGTGCCAGCTATTAATTTATCGTGCACAAAATTTAAAAAAATGTGTTATTTTTCTCTAGATATTTTTTTTTCTACTAAATTAGCTATAACTATGCTAAATTTATAAATTTCAATACAAAAATAACTAGAGAATTCTATATTAAAACTTTACACAAAGTTTTATATTATGGGTGGTGGGCGATCCTAAACAGATTTACACCGTCACCAAACGAATGCCAAAGGCGAAGTGACTATGACTCTGTGTAGCTTATGTGCGGCGTAATTTTCTCCTAATATTCAGACCCATGGTGAGCTCTTCCAAACATTTGTCTTCGAAAAAACTTGTCTTATGTGTACGCGCCGGGTCACACTGATGAACCAAATGGTGACCAGAGGGATAATATTTGCGAACTTTGAAGTAGAAATCTATGCGTTCTTTGAAAAAAAAGGATTTGGTTAAACATTTTTTTTTCAAATGTTATATGAATTTTTGTTTAAGCTTCAATTTTTTGGTTAAAGCTTCAATTTTTATACAATATTTTAATTCAAGCGCCGATTTTATTCCTTGAAGGATTCTTTACCATCTTGTTTCATTGGGTGTTATTAAACAAATTTTTTTAGAAATCGTACACTTATTATTTTTGTAAACCAATTTTTTCATCAATAATTTGATTGTGATAAGATCAAACCTAACAGACTTATAAAGAATTTTTCAATTAATAAAATGAGCCCTTGGTCATTTGGATTAAATAAGAAATGCACCTTTTACCTGAAACTGAAGCTAAAACACAAGCATCCATATAAGTTTTGTTAAATAAACACTTTCAACCTAAGCCCTTTCTTTCTAGGGCACGCTAAGATTTCTTTTTTAGAATTCGCATCAATATTATCATTGGGAAGATGAGTTGCATTCTTATTATTCATGGAATGTAAAGTTTAACTTGCGTTAATGATCTCATTTTTCAGCTGGGAATGGGCAATATATTTCAAGATGACGCAGATTTCAGTGGCATATCAGAAACCCCGCTAAAGGTGAGCCAAGTTGTGCAGAAAGTTTTCATTGAGGTCGATGAGGAAGGCTCCGAAGCTGCAGCAGCGACAGGTAATATTTAAAAATAATTTAATACGCATCAATCTGAAATGTACACTGAGGAGATTCAGGTTTTTAATTGCAGTAAGTAACAGATTAGTTTCTTGGCGTTATGTAGCTTCGTGGTAACGGATAACATAAATATATACATCCGATCCAAAAGGGTCCAGGCCGTCGGTATGAAGTTACATATAGGAAAATATAGCCAAATAAATTCCCAATATATAAAGCCCAAAATGAACTTCTCAGGTTGAAAATCAGGTATCATAACCGCGTTATGGACAAAAACCCAAGTAAAGTTCGCGGGATCCTTAAGCGCCAATGTTAAGTTTACTTGAAAGATTAAGTGGCCCTGGTGGGTTTCAACTTTTTTGTAAACTTCAGTGACATATTGCGGAGTATAAACCTAAAAGTACCAAGAATCTCTGCTAGACACTACAAACCATTCTATTTACCGCTTACTTTCTTTGTTCACGGAATAAAGTCACCAGTTAAATCAATCTGCCAACATGCTAACTTACTATACGTAAGGGATGACCAAAAGGTAGAAGTATTTTCTATGTCACGTTCAAACATTATTGTACATAGAAACGAATCTATAACACGCTCCCTGCAAGTTGCAAATGCATAATGTAGAGATACCTAAAGTTAAGACATACCTCTTAGGCTACATATTATTATTGAGAAAAACTGTATATTGTATAGAGTTCATTATTGGCCTTTGGCTGTTTTTATTTAATAATATCTATATAAAGGTTAAACAACCACCGCTGGGTGCCACTGGGAGAAACTGCCATCTATGAAAATGACACCGGCCCTCAGTCGACCCGCGGTAAATCACACCTATGTCTCCTCCTTATTCCTTCTCCTTATGGCTTCTTTTCCTTCTCCTTGGCAGTGATGTTGTAGTCGGCCGGAGCCGAGAATTCGAGCACGAATATGGTTCGTTTCTCGAAGACTTGCAGAACAATGTCAGGCCTCGAGTGTGCAACGGAGACTGCTATTCGAAAATCGTAGTTCCAGAAAATTTGGTGTTTCTCGTTTTGGACAATTGACTGTATCTCCCTTGTAGCGTTCGGCAGGGCACAGTCGCGGCCAACACTTCCCTTTCCTCAGATGAATTTTTGCACATTTGTCCAATCCAAAGTCCATCTCAATCTCCCCTGTGTACTCCTTGACTATATTCATTGCAGTTTGGACTTTACTTTTACCAGAGGCATAAATCTTCAGGTTATCCATATTAAATACATGAGTGACCTTATGCTCGCGATGATTAGTGTTGCCGCAGAAGTATCCAGGGGAATTTTGTAGTGCGAGAGATAGAGGCAGAAGTGTGATGCAAAAAAGCAAAGGGCTCATGGTATCGCTCTGAAAGACGCCCCTCTGGAAGGTGACGTTATTCGTTGTCACACGATAATTTCCAGATAAGATAGTAAATCTATTTTTCCAAAGGGGCATCAATCTCTCTATGCATCTCACTATGAGCGGATGCACCTTCAAGATTTCCAACTGACAGATGATAAATCTATGAGAGGTTGAGTCGAAAGCTTTCCGGTAGTGAATCCAGGCCATTGACAGAACGCGCTGATAGGCTGTAGCGTCTTTACAGACGCACCTGTAAATCAGCAGGTTCTCTGGACATCCTGTCACATCTTTTTTCGAACCTCGTGGTTCGTACATCTCTCATCTCACAGGCTCAATTCTTCGGACAATCCTGTTGTTCAGGATAGCTGTAAAGATCTTATACACTGTGTTCAGACAAGTTATTGGCCTGCAATTCTCTAGGTTGGACAAGTTGCCTTTTTTCGGTAGGAGTATAGTGCCTCCTAATACCAGCCACTGCGGAATGGGCGTTTCCGACTTTAAATATGAGGTGAATATGCGGGCCAAATGTTGGTGTGTAGAAGTAAACTTCTTTCACCAGAAGTACCTTATACCATCTGGTCCTGCAGCGAAAACGTTCTTCGTGCCTCTAAGTGCTTTTTTCACCTCTTCGACAGTGACTAATGGACATCCCTCCTCAGGTGTTGTGAGGTTTCCGCAAAACTCTTTGAAGCGGATGATCAGTATCCTCTTTCAACTCCAGTATTTTTGGGGTCTGGGAAATCTCTCTCAAAAAAGTCTCTACCTCGTTGGTCTTGGGTGGATTTTTGACAGAAACAGGATGATCACTGAAGAGGCGAGATGGGTCAGCGAGAAACTGTTGATTTTCCCTGATACTTCTCTCTCTCTTCTGTATGCTCTTTCTTGCGTCAGATAACACCCGTATTTTATCAAGAATGTGCTGCTTGCTTGTCAGCAGCTTTGATTTGTTCAGTGTATGATTGAAGATCCTTATTTCTTGAGCGAACTTTCGAACCCTATTCCGTGAACGGCCTACCAGATGTTATGTACTCAATCAGACACTGAATGCGGGACGCATTCTGTCTTGCCCATCTAATCTTCTTGTTCAGTTATACAAGCGTCTTTTGGTCTTTTGATCCATCGTCAGTTTTAGCCTTCGATTTAAATCAGCCAATGCTCTTGCAGCACCATAAACTGAACAATTGATGGTCCAGAGGTCGGACTCCTCCAAGATATCCTCACGAAGGGAGGCATCCATTTGAGCCAGATCTTGGGGCTTTGGATGAACCTGTACGTCAAGGTTCCTCCTTGTCCTGAAACCGCTATAGTCTCTCAGAAAGTGTCTGTTTTCCGCGGTTGGTCTTAATGTGGCTTCCTCATATTCGTCTGCAGCTTGTTCAAGCAATGGTTGGGGAACCGCTCCGCGTACATATCCATTTTTCAAGATGTAGGCGTGTTGATTTCGCAAAGGCTTATGAGAAACGTGATGAAGCTCTGGGGGTTTCTGGAACCACAAAGTGTGCATACGCGCCATAAAGCCTCCGCGAACAGGGATAATGCTGGCATCGTAGCAGTCTACCACGTCATCCTAGAGTTGACCCGCCCACTCAATATGGACGTTTCGCCGGTTCTTTGCCATAGGGAAAGGGTTTACTCGTCCTTGTAGAGCACCGCATGCAAGGATAAGGCTGCATACTCTGAGAGGTCGCCTGGTATCCCAGAGACACCGTTAAGACACCTCGTTCAGGTGCAGTTCAGCTTTCGGCACGGTTGTTACGCCTTCGCTTAGGAGTTATTCCTTCGGGACCATCACTGGACAATTTTCCGCGACTGCTTATGAATAATTGTAACCGTCTTCAGCAGAAACACTTGGTACAGGGATCATCTATCCGCAACCCGAGGACGCGTTCGGTGGCTTTGCATAGGCCGTTCGGTTCGATTCTGCACCGAGAGAAAATACTTACTTTTCTCGTATGATCTCTCTCACGCTACGTTAGTATTAATTATTTCATACTATGACAGCACACATTCATACGAATTAATTTTAGAGGTAGCGCTATACAAAATACGTATAATACCATGCATTTCAACCTTACTATACCTTACTATACCGGCACTGAGACCGACCGCGAGCAGGCATCCAAAATAGGAAGAGCGATGCTTCAGGACCCGGAGAAACATTAACATTCAGGTTTCTCTTAAGCACAAAGATCTGGCTGAACTGGATGACGAGCTTCGAGAAGATTTTTTCGAAGAACCCGACCTCTGGACTATCAATTGTAGTGTGTCTAGTGCAGCGAGAGCTTTGGCAGATGCAAACTTTAATACAAAACCAACGGTTGACCATAAGACCAAAAGACGAATGCGTCAACTTAGCACAAAGATAGGCTGGGCAAGACAGTACGCGTCCCGCATTCAGTGTGTGATTGACTACATAACAACTGACAGGACTTTCACTGCCAAGGTTCGACAGATCGCGCGCGAATAGCGGATCTGTCATCACACACTCAACAAGTCAAAGCTGCTGACCATCAGGCAGCATATTGTTGACAAAATAAGAATGCTATCTCACGCTAGGAGAAATTTAGAGCGGAGAGAGAGGTGTTCAGAGAAAATCAACAGTGTTTGTCTGACCCATCTCGACTCTTTCAAGACCCTCCAGTCACTGTCATCCACCCGCCCACATCAGAGGAGGTCGAGGCATTTTGGAGAGAAGTTTACGAAGTTCAGCATCCACTGAAAGAACACTCGAAGAATATAAATAGCTTCAAGGAGCTGTGCAGTGCTCTCATAACACGTGAGGAGGAATGTCCACCTATCACTACCGAGGAGGTGAAAAACGTGTTAAGAGGCATGAAGAACTATTCCGCTCCGGGACCAGATGGTATCAAGACCTTGTGGTGTAAGAAGTTTTCTTGAACCCACCAGCATCTGGCCCGCATTTTCACCTCATATCTAAAGTCGGAAGAGCCTATTCTGGAGTGGTTGGTAGAAGGGCGCACAGTGCTCCTGTCGAAGACGGACAACTTAGCTGACCCTAAATATTACAGGTCCATAACTTGTCTGAACACACTGTATATGATCTTCACAGCTATCCTAAATGATAGGATTGTTCGGACAATTGGACCTGTGTGGCGAGGGATGTACGAACAACGTGGCTCAAAGAAAGGCGTAGCAGGATGCCGAGAGAACCTGCTCATCGATAGATATGTCTGTAAAGACGCAGCATTCTATCAGCGTTGCCATCGCTGGCCTGGATTGATTACCGGAAAAGGTTTTGATTCTACCTCCCATAGACTTAGCATCTGTCTGTTGGAAAGCTTAAAGGTTCATCCACACATCCCGAGGTGCATAGAGAGATTAATGCCTCTTTGGAAAAACAGATTTACTGTCTCATCTGGAAAATATCGTGTCATCACTAACAGTGGCACCTTTCAGAGAGGTGTGTTTTAGGGCGACTCCATAAGCCCTCTTCTCTTTTGCCTCACATTATTGCCACTATCTCTCGCACTTCGCTATTCCGAAGGGTACCTCTGCAAAAAACCAGGAAATCGAAAGCATAAAGTGACTCATGTGTTTTACGTAGATGATCTTAAGATCTATACTAAAAATCAAGAGAAACTACATCTAGCTCTAGACATTGTCAAAGAGTATTCTCAAGAAATTGGAATGGAGTTTAGGTTAGAAAAATGCGCTAAGGTTTATTTGAAGAAAGGAAAAGTTAATGGCATTCCGGAAGACCCTGAGCTCGTAGACAAAAGCGCTATGCGACACTTTGGCGCTGGAGAGACCTATACATACCTGGGTGTGCAACAGAGCCGCATTCAGGACGTGACATCTATAAAGGATACTCTCTGATGCAGATACAAACGTCTCATCCGACGGATTTGGTCTTCCCAACTGTCGGCTAGGAATAAAGTATCTGCGACGAACATGCTTGCCGTCCCGGTAGTACTCTATTCATTTGGAGTGGTTTCATGGACGAAGGAGGAGCTCAGATCCCTCGACATCGGGTCCCGTAAGGTTATGCACATGAACAAAAGCATGCACCTTAAATCTTCTGTTCCGCGACTTTACATCTCACGTCGTCAAGGTGGTCGCGGAATACTAAATCTTGAATGTCTTCACAACAGGATTATTGTTGGTACATCACATATAGTCGCAAATGGATAAGACCCTCTTTTTAAAGTGGTCAGGAAACACAAAGAATTGGGTAAAGGGTCGTTTCTCTAAAGTAGCGAAGGAGGCTGCTGAACACACGGCCTTGACTTCAATATCAGGGATGAGCAAAGTGCATCAAATCTTATCCATCTCGAGTACTCACTTCTGAAGGCTCGGATTAAGAAAGCACAGGAGAAAAACTTCCGCGGACAGCTCCTCGAGAAGAAGATGCACGACATCTTCGACAGACATGTGGAGGATATGTCGATGTCGTATGAGCTAACGTTTGCTTTCCTTAAATCACCCGGATTGAAGTCGGGCACGGAGACGGTGTCATTTTCACATTAGCATACCGTCGCCACATTTTGAGCCAAGACATTCTCGATGATAGCTGCAGAGCATGTCATGCACACCCCGAGCATCTAGCAGCAAAACGCCACTTTGAAATCTTGTGCTCAAATAGCCTAGATCTCAGGGTGAAAACCTTGTGTGAAGGTCTGAGGATCGTATCTTCTATACCTTGCCACATATTTTACCCACTTACAGAAGTGAAAGGACCCCTACGAGAGTCAAAAGCGATGAAATTGCTGAGACTGTCTAAAAAGAGCATTCAATTCGGGCAGAATAAAGCCATCACGACTTTTTTAGTTTGAGCCTACAAATTATCGACGCGTTTTTGAGACTTGTGATTTACTTTGAATAATTTTGAGAATTGACTCTGATTTTTGTGTAGCGAAAGGCTATTTTGAAAAAGAGATTTTACGTGCGAATATTATATTTTCAATTCATGAGCAAAGCCGAGGTTATAGCAGAGCTCTAGGTCACAAGAATTAAATATAATCCTAAAAGCCAACTAAAAATTGTATTCAAATAGATTTATATTCAATCGAGGAGTCATAATGCTCGAACTGGGTATTTAAATCTTTAAATACAAATTTTTGACCAGAGGAAAATATCTTCTTCCTAAAGAGACTCGAAAGTCTAAGAGCATAAATTCTGTAGAGAAGTAAAGTATGTTTAAAGCCACTCGCTCTCTCTTCCTTTCTCTCTCGAGAACAAGGAGCGCTACCTGAGGCTCGAGCATTCCTCAGCCCAGGCGATTAGCTGCGAACGTGGCCTCACAGCACTGTCGCTGGATTTAGGCAGGAGCACCTGAGCTACAGGTCATAAACCCAGTGGCAATGTGTACATGTGACTGAAATGATTAACTGATTACCTTTTGCTTATTTAAATACCTATCCTAACAAAATTATTATCTTTTGACTTATAATTGTGGGTTGATGAGAAAACCCTTAGGGTTAGAACTCCTTACTCTATAAATCGATCCTCTTGTGAAACCGATTATAAGAAAATAACAAGTACTAAATTCACCCAAACACCAGAGAATACGAATATTTTGTAAAGCAAGGAATCTTTAAATTCCTACCTAGCATTTTAGCCTCTTTTAGAAAATACCGTCGTATTTCGAACTCTGTAGGAATTCTATTTTTTAAATAATGGTATGATTTTTATAATTAACAATTAAATACAATTAGACTGTCCGATGTTCAGATTGGATAGATTTTTAGCTTGTATATGATTCTCGTTTTAGAGTAAGTGATACATTTGTGTTCAGATTCTTTATACAGGGCCATTGATAATCGGCAAAAATATTCTTGTTTAAATAATAAAAAGAGTTTTAGCTACAAAATTAGGGACCTGTATGTGTAATATAGCGTAAAGCAGGCATAAGAAATAAAAAGAGCATTTAAACTCACACGTAACCTTATTCATTCTCCACATACGAAGCACCCTCACTTATTACTCTCTTATTTTTCTTAATTAATTAATTTTATTTTTTAATTAAGACATATAGTTAACTGAGCCTAAAAGCCAGTCGTTACAATATAGATTAATCTCACCCTTGCGAATATTACTACTGGGGATATTTCGGGCGTATAATTTCTTTTAGTCGGGACTGCATACGCGCTATCCCGGATCTGCCCTATGATTTCGGTTTCGGTTCCTTTGGAATCGAACCGAGGCGTCTGTGAGAAAGCCACTGGACGTGTCCTGTCCTTAGGTTACGGAGTGAGGGTCTCTGTGGCAAGCGTTTCTGAAGAATGCGGTTACAATAATCAATAAGCGGTCGCCGACAATTGTATAGGGGCGGTCCTAAGAGAACAACCACCCAAGCAGAGGCGTAACAACCGTGCCTTAAGCTGAATGGCACCTGGGTGAGGTGTCTGAAATGGTGACTCTGTGATACCGTGCGATCTCTTAGAGTATGCAGCCTTATCTTTGCTTGAAGGGCTCTACATGTATGGACGAAACCTTTCCCTAGTTGCTCGCGAAAACAACAATGACACCGCAAAACCATAAAAAAATTGTAAATGCGGTTTAGAAGAATCTCATAACCTCTAAGAAGGAATGTCCATTCATCACTGCTGAAGAGATAACGAAAGCACTTATGGGTACGAAGAACTTTTCCGCTGCAGAACCAAATGGTATCAAGAACTTCTGGTGGAAGAAGTTTACTTCTAAACACCAACATTTGGCCCGGATCATCACCTTATACTTACTAATAACTTGTCTGGACACGCTGTATAAGATCTCTACAGCTATCGTGAACCACAGGATTGTTCGGGTAATTGGACCTGTGTGCTGAGAGATTTACGAACAACGTGACTGAAAAAAGGTGTAGCAGGCTGTCGAAAGAAGCTGCTAATCAACAGGAGCGTCTGCAAAGAAGCTGCATTCTATAATCGCAATCTGTCGATAGCCTGGATTGGTTATGGGGAAGCCTGAAGGGTCATCCAGACATAGTGTAATGCATAGAGACATTGATGGTCCTTTCAAGGCGACACCGTGAGCGCTCTCCTATTTTGTATCACACTTCTGCCGCTATTTCTCGCACTACGTGATTCTCATAGGTACCTCTGCTGCGAGCCTAAACATCGCAAGCATAAGGTCACTCATGCACTTCATATGGTTGAACTGGTGATCTATGCTTCTGGAGCAGAGCGGCTTCAGAATTTTGTGAGGATCGTCGAGAGTTACACATGAGAGATTGGCATGGACTTTTGATTAAACAAGGGTGCCAAGATTCATCTGAAGTGAGGATGACTTGCTGGCATTCTCGAGGACCCTGAGCTTGTTGATATGAGTGCTATTAGACACATTGGCGCTAGAGAGACATACCTGTACCTAGACGTGCCTGAGAGCTGCATTCAGGATATAGCATCAATAAAGAAGGATCTCCAAAGTAGATACAAGTTTCTCCTTCGACAGATTTGGCGAGGTGCATGATATCCCCCAAATTTCATTTAACGTAAGTTTTATTTGACCGAAAATCAAGTTGCTTAACAGCCATTTGTGATGATTTTTATTTTTATAAATTGTCATGTGACATAACCTCTATTTGGTCTCACTACTAGTCATCATAATTTTTCGGCAACTTGATCTTCGGTCAAATAAAACTTAGGTTAAATGGAATTTGGGGGATATGCATGCGGCTCAGATTTATTCATTCAATCTTTCGGCGCTGAACAAGATATCTGCGACTAACATGCTTGCCGTCCCGCGTAAGAGCATGCATTTGCAGAAGAGCTTGCATTAAATTCGCCCGTTCCGCGCTTATACATCCTGTTCCGCAAAGGCTGGCGCAAACTTCTAAATCCCCAGTGTCTTTATAACCGACTTATCCTGGGTTCAGCTCACATCGTCAGAAATAGAAGAGATCCTCTTCTGAAAATGGTCAGGAATTATGAGATGATTGGCAACGGAACGTTCCTTTACAAGGTCGTAGATGGCTCACTTCTGAAAGCCCTGGTAAAGAAATCAAGAGTCAACAACTTCCTCTAACAGTTCCTCGACAAGAAAATGCACGGAGACTTTTACAGAAATGTAAGAGATCAGTCTTTGTCAACGGAACTAACGTTTGCTTTCTTCAAATCATCCGGACTCCATTCAGGCACAGACGGCTTCGTTTTCTTGTTCGAGAACGGTGTCGTTTCCACCTTAGTATAACGTAGCCGCCTTTTACGCTTTAACAAAGTATGTCGAGAGACACAATGTGGCCGTAAAAGTGCTTTACTACTATCTTTGTCGTTCTTATGGTTTTAAACGTCAGCCTGCCCTGCCGAACGCTCTGAGGGAGATAGAATCAGTTGCCGAGAACGAGAAGTGCCGAATTGACAGAAACTGCAAGTTCCAGAAAACAGTTTCCATTGCACGCTCGAGGCCTGACATCATTCTCCTTGAATTCAAAAACGAACTATGTTGGTGATCGCATTCTCAGCTCCGGTCGACAACTATATCTCAGGCATGTTAGCGTATTCCGTCGATCCCTTTGGCCACCCATTTCACAGCCGTGAGACATGGCCATAGCTGTGATTTACCGCTGTACGTTTTTTCAGTTAATGTTGCAGACATTATGTTCAGGCCGACGGATCTTCGATTCATTTGATTTAAAGACTGTTTTCTACATAATTTTTCTTCTGCACCTTAAATTATCAAGATTTGTGTTCATAGAATCATTTTTCTGATAAAAATGATTTATTTAATGCAAAAAAGAATATGAAATGATTCAAGAAAGGCTATTTTATTAGCAAACATATCACTGCCCGGTGGATGCCGCTGCCCCGGTCTACTTTCTAAGACAACCTTGTTTCCAATACGATTTGTTTATGTGGGCGTACAATCCTGAAGATTTGTGTAAAATGCAAATTTTTCCTTCATAAATATAATGAAAACGATTGACAGTAAATGCTTTTTAGGAATCAAAAATACCTTCATTAGTTAAAAAACGCTAAAGATTTTATAAAGAGACTGTTTTTCAAGAATTTACAATAACTTATCAGTGTGTTTTTTTTTTTTTTGAAATTTCGTAAAATTAACAAATGTGTCTGTATTCTTGGTCTAAGCTTACAGGAAAAACCTATGGTACCGATTGGTAGCAGATGTTATCTGGATATGCATTATAATATTTTTTAGTGCTATTTCTCAAGAGTTCAGGACACCTGCATTAGTTATAAAGATTTTTGAATTATACGCCTCTGTTTATAGACTTCCAATAGTAAAGAAATAAAAAAGTAGTTGGACAGATTCACTTTTTTAGGTAGCCAATCAGGTTTGCTGATTTCTTATGTTCATGCGTACACATCTGTAAGATTAGCCTCGGACCAATTATATCTTAAAAAATGTAAATTTTTCACCTTTGTTCACGTCTACAGGTAAATGCATATTTATGAGACAGATTTACATTATATTTATAGGGAAGATGTGTGCTACCATTCTCTAGCACTATATGGGCCAGTACACATAAGAAATAACAGGTTCTGTGAGTGGTCATTCGATTTAATTGAAACTTGGTGAAATTATTTTGCTCTATGAAAGACATTTGGGGCACAAAGGATTAAAAAAAATGAATTACAAGACTTACGCCATATTGAATTTTGGAGTTCATTTTTTTTTAATTTTCGATATAACACTTATGGAATAAACGCCGGTGAAATCTAGCGGTGGTTTATCAAACCATTTTGGTGATATTTATAACAGAAAACGTTAAATAAAAAATTATTTTTCAAATAATTTGTCTGATTTTAGGTGTTCAAATGAGATTACGCAGATGCCTGAGCGAAGAACCTGAGGTGTTCAGGGTTGATCGACCATTTCTCTTTGTTATTCATTGTAAACCAGGTAACATCCCTCTGTTTGTCGGTAGTGTGCGTGATATCGGCCTACCGGCTGAAAAGGATGAATTTTAACAAAATTAAGGAATCAAGTATTTATGCACAAATATTTATTACAGTATTTAAAATAGATTAAAAAATATTGTTATAGTCGATTTCTTTGCTTTTAAAAAAATGTGCGCTCCGTTCAATATATGAGTCCAGAAGAGTTGTAGGAATATATAATTGTACGTTTTACTTAGTTTTTTCACATTGAATGTTTATTTTTAATAAAGTATATGCTATTTTTAACATAAAATATGTAAATGCATTTATTTGCACCTGGACCATTATTTTATTTTTGGTTCTTTATTTCACTACCACCTGTCCAAGAAAATATTATTTAGGATTTCAAAAGAAAATACAAAAGAAATTGAACATTAAATTCAGACACGTATACTTGATACCGAAGTTATATAGATACTCATTAATAAAAGAATGATCCGTACGGTTTGAAGATCGAAAAAAGTATATCCAAATACACTTATGGCGAAACAAGCAAAACTAGAGTTCTTTTTAAATTCAGGAGTATTTTTAGAGCGTCCGATTTTGAAGCGAATATGCGTATTGTTTTAATTTGCTAACTTCAGGTTGATAAATAAAACGCGCCAGTGAACTAAAAGGATGCACAGCCCGGTACTGTTTTAACATAACTTCAAACTTTGTCATTCATGCTCAGAAGAAACGAAAATCTATCATGACATTTGATCCTCACTTCGATCCTGTTCTAAGTCCAAAAAGTAGTGTTAAAATGTTATTCGTCGTGCATCAAATTGAAGTGGGACTATTTTTTTAGGGTCTAATTTTTCATACTTTTTGTACTTTTCATGTCCGCTAAATTATGTTCATCGTTATAAATTATGTTTTTAATCATGAATCATGTTTGGCAAACATCCAAGATTCTTTCTTTCGTCGACTGGTCATGCTAACAGTAAAAAGTTAAAGTCCCTTCTGGCAACCCATAGCGCAAGCGCGGCTTCTATATTATTTTCACGCTGGTAAAGTTTTACGTATTGAGCTCAAGCGAAACTCACACAAAACGACTTCGTTAAAAAGATTCTCGGTCGTAAACGTTTACGTAGCGAACACGGACCAATACGGTGACACCCCCACATATTTGCGCCGCGAGCGCTGCGTAGCCGCCAAAGTGAAGTCCATAAAAGTATGGTTTGCTAGACAAAGTAATCTGATGAAAGAGAAGATGGCGGCCGTACGAACAAGTCGCTTTTCTTGCGCTTATAATGATTAAGGAAGAAGTTTCTGTGTTTCTCTCTGAGACTCTCCCTTCGTATCAAAAAGGTAGCCTAAAGGCGTAGTGACCAAGAGATAACATTTTCTGGTTTTCTTTCGAGTGGACTTCAATTGCAACTGCAAATCAAGTGGGCATTCACAGGTTCTCTGGCCGCTTAGGCCAGCGTGACTTCTAAGCATGGGGTCGTTTGGCCGTTCGAAGCCTGTCTATGACGAGATCGAACTATGTGATATAAATGAGGAGGTTTTTGATCAAGCTCAACGAGAGCTTCTTTCAGAGATGGCCTCCACACAGAGAAATCGGAGCAACGTGAATCCTAAACCGAGAAATAGGTATTTGAAGTGTATTAAGTGCCCTTTTCCTGTAAAAATAGAATCGATTATAATTACTATAGTAATCCTCCTATTCAGATAATTTCTTTAGGTAAAATCTTGCACAAAAACTTCAAAGACGAAGTTATTGAATGTAAAAAGAAGGGTCCAGGTAGAACCACAAATCCTTGCAAATCTGGTTCCGGGGCTAATAGAATTGTGGATAATTTAGAGAAGATAAACCCTAACCTTAAAGCATTTATTCCTGACTTTAGAGTTACGCGCATGGGTATCATTAGGGGTGTTCCAACTGATCTGACCATGGAAGAGTTGATGGAGTGTGCCATTAGCCCCGTCCCCATTCTCGAGGCTAAAAGTTTTGACTGGAAAGACAACCAGGGTAAAACTATTCCTGGTACCACAGTCCTAGTGACCTTCGACGGACAAACGCATCCCCAGGACATTATACTTCATTTCCGCTTCTGTCGAGTAGACCCCTATGTCTCCCAACCAAAAATATGTTATGGTTGCTTTACACATGGGCATGTAAAAAATATCTGCAAAAACCCACAATGCCTATATTGTGGAGGAAAGCCCCACGAAGAGGGACAAATTTGTCCTCAAGCGTCTGAACCCGCTCAATGTTTAAACTGTGATGGCCCCCACTGAGCTAGTGATAAAAAATGCCCCAAATTTCTTGCTGAAAAATATATCCGGAAAATTGCAGTCTATTGTAACATTGCCATTAAATCTGAAGCCTTCTTATATAATAGAGAGCGAACTTCTACTGGTGGCATTGAAAATGTTATGCACTTAACTCCATCCCAACATAATGTATTCCAAG
Source organism: Andricus coriarius (assembly GCA_932066315.1). Lineage (NCBI taxonomy): Eukaryota > Metazoa > Arthropoda > Insecta > Hymenoptera > Cynipidae > Andricus > Andricus coriarius. The sequence continues at coordinate 10,141 of CAKNWT010314675.1, read as the reverse complement.
GCTCCTCTAGCCAACACTTCAACTTCTCTAATTTTCCTTGCTTAGGTGATATGTAAATCTAAACTCTGATCCCATCCTTACAAACTCAAACCGCGGGGAACAAAACAACAATCGCACAATAAATAAATCCACTGTGCCCTGGAGTCATTCGTCCTCTCCCTTTTCCTCAACACCCTTTCCATCTCGCAAAAACCTAAATTCTACTGAACCGCGATCTTTCTCCCATCTGTACTCGCAGGAACCTAGTCCTTTCGGGAACGGGGTCTGTTTAGCAGATCGTTCTCTTAGTTCAAAAATGATCTGTTCTCCAATGGACTTGCTTCAAAGCTTCTCTCCAATTCTGTGTCTCTTTAAAAAGTCAGCCTCTAACAACTAATTAGTTCCCTAACTAATATGAATCTCCAAACCACAGCTAACAAATAATTTATAAACTGTGGATATCTTCTGTATATCTTGCTTTTAATTATACGATATACTCCTCTTTCACATTCGATGGGTAACCTCAAGAAATTAGGGATTATTCAGTGGAATTGTCGTGGTATTATAAATAAAAAAGGTAACTTAGAAAGAATATTGCATAACTATGATGTATTATTGAACGAAACTTGGCTTCAGTGCAAAAATAATTTCTTCCTTGAAAAATTTAACATAATTCAGAAAGATCGCCCCAATAATATTGGCGGTGGACTGATGATCGCAATAAGGAAAGACATTCCTTTCTCCCAAATTCCTGTATATGAAGTTGCTGAGCATTTGGATGCGTTGGCTCTCTCCATCCCATCTAACTGGGGTGACCTCCTCATAGTTAATGTCTACAAAAATCCTAGAGCCCCAAATAACAGTATGAACTGGGAAACTTCCTTTGATTCTTTCTCCGGTGATTTCCCCTCTATTATTATAGGAGGGGATTTCAACAGCCATAATCAATCCTAGGTATGTGATCATTCCTCTCCCTGTGGAAATAAACTGTGTAAAACTATTGAAGATTCTACACTTAACATTTTAAACGATAGTTCCGCTACACGTTTTACGCGAATTAATGAAGCTACATCGGCAATAGATCTTACTATAGTTTCTAGCAACCTAGCTCCGTTGAGCTCTTGGAAAGTTGGACAGGACAAAATGGGTAGTGATCACTTTCCCATCTCGATTACCTTTGAGATTTTTTGTTCATACTTTGAATTCTTTCCCCATAAATATAACCTTAAAAAAGGCTGTTGGAGTTCCTTTCATGATGCCCTTAAAGAAGAAAAATTTAATAATAAACAACCTGATGGTACGCCATTTTCGGCTCATCAAGCCTACTTAAATCTTTTTTAACTAATAGATAATGCCTTTCATAAAGTTGGACCTAAAA
>CAKNWT010314657.1:383-11260 GCA_932066315.1 Andricus coriarius | reverse complement strand
TTAAATTTTTTAAGTGAACTCCTTAACCGTTCAGATAAACCCTGAATATAAGGTAAAGTAACACTTAATTTGAATTTATTGTCAGTGTCATTCCATTTATTATTTTTCTTTATTCTACTAATATTATTGTAAATCTCATGAATGCGTTGTGTAATAATGTCATTAACAAAATCAAGCGGGTAATTATTATGCACTAAGGTGGTTTTTAATTCATTTAAATTTTCTTTTCTAAATTGTACATCACTTAATTTGACACATCTGTCTACTAAACCTTTAATTAAACCAATTTTATGACCAAATAAATTATGAGAATTAGAGTTTAGATACCTGCCAGACCAAGAAGGTTTTTTTATACCAGTTGGTTAGCAAACCACCATTTTGAGTTTTAATGATTTGTAAATCAAGATAGTTAATAACATTATTAATCTCCCGTTCATGAGTAAATTTTATACAATCTTCAATGCTATTAAATACATTTAAGAAAGCTTCAATCTTGTCAGTGGGAACAATGGCTAAAATATCATCTACATAACGTTTGTATAAAATAGGTGTGAAATCTAATAAATTTAAAGCTCTTTTTTCAACATCCTGTAAAAATAAATCAGAAACAACTGGTGATAAAGGTGAACCCATAGGGCAACCCGAAATTTGTTGATAAAATTTATTATTAAAAGAAAAAACAGCACCATTGAAAACTGTTCTGGTAGCAATTATTAATCCATTTTTGGTTATTTTTGTAAGTTATGATTTAAAATAAGTTTTTCTTCAATGCAATCTAAAGCAAGATCTAGCGGAATGCTATCAAACATGGACACTACATCTAAAGAAATTATTGAATGACTTTTTGGTACAATAATGTTTTTTAAAATATCTTTAAGTTCCCAACTATTTTTAACAAACGAACAGGTGTTAATAGAAACAGGTTTTAGAATATTTTAAATATACTTAGATAAATTATAAGTGGGAGAACCAACAGTAGAAACAATCAGTCTCCAACTTAAATTAGGGTTGTGGACTTTAGGGAGAGCATAAGCTTTTGCTATGACACTATTGTGAGTTTTTAAACGATATGCACATTGATCATTAATTAATCTTTTACGTTCCCATCTGATAGAAATGTCATTACATTTATTTTCAATAGTTGGAACCATACTAGTTTTAATATTCTTGTATAAAATATCATTCTTAAGAATGTTTTCAACTTTACTGCTATAATCTACTCCGTTTGCAGCGACGGCTAAGTTACCTTTGTCAGCTTTCAGAAAAATTAAATCTTTATGCTTCTTTTGAAAATCTTCAACTGACTGAGCAGATTTTTCTAAATTTTTAAATTTATTATTATTTTCGTGATTTGAAACTATTTGAGTAACTGTTTTACGAATATTAAATTTTACATCATCTTCTTTAACATTTTTAATAGAATTTTCAGTATTTGCAACCAAACAGAACGCATTCATGAGATTTACAATAATAGTAGTAGAATAAAGAAAAATAATAAATGGAATGACACTGACAATAAATTCAAATTAAGTGTTACTTTACCTTATATTCAGGGTTTATCTGAACGGTTAAGGAGTTCACTTAAAAAATTTAATATTAATGTCTATTTTAAAAACACAAATACTCTTGACAATTACTTATTGAAAAAGAAGGATAGTGATTCCATTGAAAATTTATCTGGTGTTATTTATCTGATTAAATGTAAATGTTGCAATAAAGTCTATATAGGTGAAACTGGCCGGAGATTAAAAACTAGAATTGCTGAACACAAAATAGATTGTGAAGTTGGGAATTTTAACACAGGTTTGTCACAACATTCATGGAAGTTTATACATTATTTTGATTCATCTTTTAAAAATATTAAAATATTAGCTAGGGGAAAAAACACTTATCAACGACGTATCATTGAGTCCATTTTTATAAACAAATTTCACAATATTTCTGTTAACTTGCATACTGAAATTCTAAACATTAATAAAATTTATCAAAGTATATTAAAATAATGTCACTTTTTTTCATTTTAGCTCAAACAAAAATTTTTTATCACATTTAAATTTAAATTCAGTTTCGCGCGTTTTCTCATCAGAGGTTTCAATGAAAACTTAGCTTTGTAAACGCACATTACGTATACTTTCTTATTGTATCTACATATTGTCAATTTTGTCCTTCCTAACCATTACAAAGATTTATCATCAATATTTTTAAGATTTAGTTCTTTTAAAGTGAGTGAAGTCTTTAATTTTTAGACTTCTATAAACAAATTAATTGTATTTTTAAATTTTTACTACGAAAAATGTTTTGACTTGAATTTTATTCAGAAAGTGACATTTTCTATGGTTGCCTTTTTCGATGTTGTTTACTTTTCAATCTTATCTAAGGTACAAATTTACATTAATTATTCTTTTATTTTAATTTTTCTGTTTAATATTGCTAACTTGAAGTATTAATGTATTTAGGTTTAAAAGCCTTTTGAAAAAGGTACGCAATTGTACCGAAACGTACGTAAAGGATGGAGAAAGGAGTTTTAATGAATAAATTTTGAGTTGGAAAGTTGTTTTTGGCTCATTTTTTATTTAATTTTTATGTGGACCATAAGACATACAAAATTTACAAATTAACATTCTTAAACATCGTCGGTCGAAGAATTGGATAGATTTGTTTATCAAATCATTACAATCACACTGTTCTGTAACGCTTTTACTGTAAGGTTATGTAATAGTTCTGGAATTATGTAATGTAACCAATACAGAACAGAGTGATAGAACTGTTATGTCTCTAGAATGTCACACGTGTTTTAAGAATGGATCACACTGTTCTGTAACGCGGCTACTGTAAGGACTCGTAACAGTTCTGGAATCCATAATGTAACTGGTATATCACAGAGTGATATAATTGTTACGTCACTAGAATATCACACGTTTTACAGGACTGGAACATAAAGGGCACACTGTTCTGTAGCGATCTTAGACCAGAGTTGTGCCGACGGTCGGGTCAAACGATAAGGAAATATTTTATTTCATAACTTTTTTTTGTAGGGTATAGCCGAGTAAGCATGCAAAAAATGCCCTTTAAGGGAATCAAGTGTTGAGCTTCTGCCGGTCTGATGATCTTTGACAAATATCGACCATAAGTTAATAGTACACTACCGTCGGAAATTGTTGGTACTATCAGCGAAAGGACTATTAAAAATCACTGCTGACTTTGTAACGTGATAACTGGTTCCCAAAAGGAGCGAGAAATTTGTTTAAACCCTTGTTAAAAATCTTATTGAATTATGCTTTGAATAAGCCCCAATAAAAATATTTTTGATGTGAATCTCAGATTCACACCACACAGTGTTAAGATCTTATCTTTAATTTAAGCCAATAAAACTCTCAAAAATCTTCACGGGTTCACGAGATACGACTAAAAATGTTGCGGCCGACAGTAATAATCGCCGACTGAAAATTGAAGTTTGAGACTTGGACATTTCAAGAAGTATCTCTGGAACCCACCTAGCACACTTCCCGAAAAAACCACGTCGGTCCCAGGTTTTTTCGGCAAAAGCATAGGTCTAAACCTGGGACAGACCTGGTTTTTTCGGGAAGTGTGCTATGTGAGGAACCCGTGGAGATTTTTCAAGTTTTATTAGCATAAATTAAAGATAAGACCTTAAGACTTATGTTGTGTCACAAGTTGAATTAGAGGTACAAAGTTCGAGAAATTCTTGCATTTTTTTAACTTTTCAAGTTGTATATTCTCTTCAAAATGTCAATAATATCTTTATTAGGGCTTATTCGAAGTGTAATTTAATAAGTTTTTTAACGGGACTTTTAAACAATTTCTCGCTCATTTTGGGAGCGAGTTATCGCGTTTCAAAGTCAGCAGTGATTTTTAATAGTACTTTCGCTGATAGTACTGACAATTTCCGACGGTAGTGTACTATTTAGCTTATGGTCGATATTTCTCGAGAATCATCAGACCGGCAGACATTTTGAGGAGTCTATTCTCAAAAACAAAATATGTGACTGTGATAAATGATGACAGGTACGAGAATTAGGTTTTCAATCAATATGAAACTAAATCAAATATATAAATAGAATTTCCCAAAAATTTTAAAAATAATAGTACCACAAATCATCATTTTGTCTTTTCCGTTACAATGTATATATACACTATGTATGTATAATGTATTTAATAATGTACAAATACACTCACATAATTGTATTCTATGAATATATTCAGGTATCAATGGTCCTCAGGAGTTGAAATATGTGAAAATTACAGTTTTTAATTTTTTACACTAAGATCCCCTAAATTTAAAAATATGAAAAAATGTACAATCATAGCTCTTTGGGTGGCTATTCTATGGTAATAAAACTGAGATAGTAGTTGAGTTTCGTCACACGAAAAAATACAACAAACAATTTAAAAATTTTTGTTGAGTTTGAATTTCCCGCCACATTTTTTTCGAAAAAATCATGCACGTTGAGAATGACCGAATGATTTTAAGATTTTTTCTAACGACAGAAACAGATAAAAAATAAAAACTTAAATGGTCTTTACCCCCTCTAACTCATCCAATATGGCGGCTAACGGTTTGCAAATTTTGAAACATTTTTTTTTATTGTATGCTTTCAAATGGCTGAGTCAACATTTGATTCCCTTTGGAGGCATTTTTTACATGCTTAGCCGGCTATTCCCTTTGTACCTTACAATTTTTTTAAACCAACTTCTCATAATATGTCTAAAATAAAAAAATAATAAATATATTTCTGCGATGACCCTGGCTTTTTCAGCAAAAAAGCATGGCCGAGATTTTGTCACGAGCGTTCAAGCGGTTTCATAACGCAATTGGCTAAGGCATCAGCTAGGTACATACGGGTTAGGTAGTTTAGGTAATTTAAGTCATGTCTTGAGAATCCCAAGAAGAGGTGGAAATATCTACAGGACATCAAAAACATTATGGAGTCCTACTAAACAAGAAAAAACATGTTCCTACCAATGGGGAACGAAACAGATGAGGCACAGGACGTGATAAGTAATCTACAGTACTACGCGCGCATGACGGAAATAGAGTTTAATGCCCTTAAGATGTTCATGAGCAATACATTAGGCAAAATATTGACGGAGATATGGAAAAAAGAAGGGGGTACAAACGGAAGAACCAGCCAAGGCAATTATCGCACCCGTTTATAAGAAGTGAACGAAAGAGCACACGATGAGCCCCCCGAGGGCCAAAACGCGTAGACCATCGACGAAAAAGCTGGTGACCCGCATCAATAGTGCATCGATAGAGGAACGGTGATATCCTAATTGAGTTGAAAGATGTGACTAAGGGCACATCCAAATTGTTTGTCGCTATCACGGAGGCAGTCGGGTAGGGGGGAAGCATGCGCGAGTTTGCCTCCCGCACGGAGGTCGAGGTTTTGGACCTCGACAGGATGACGGAGGAAGGGATAGTAAGAGAAGCCGTATATTAAAACATCGATGGAATCACTACACGAAAGTGAAAGTCAACCTCAAGAAAAAGGCCTTCAAGAAAAGCCTGAAGGCCAACGTGGAGCTAAACAAGCAGCTAGCCGCGAGGCTTTTCCACACAAATAACCTCAAGCTTGGGTGGGTGTACTGTAGAGTTAGAAAAAAAAACGTAGGTCATCAGATGCCACCGCTACTAATGCATTATCATCGCATGCATCGCTCTGGGGGAGGGCAGCACGTACATCTTCCTAACCACTCGTGGGAATAAATAGAGATTAATAAATTATATAAGACCATGATTGAGGAGATGTTTGGTTAAAGAGAAATTAAAGCCATATTAAGAAAATCACCAGAAGAGGTGGAAATATCTATAGGACATCATAAACATTATGGAGTCCTTCTACTAAAGACGAAAGAACATGTTCCTATCAATTGGGAACGGAGCAGATGAGGCATAGGACGTAATAATAGTCTATCACTATTGATAGGGCCTTGACGGCGGTAGCAAAAAGAAATCTCCTGCACATATTAATAAAACCTATTTTTAAATAAGTATTATATTATTAGTTTTTATTCCCATAACTTTTGCATTACCCTGCCAATAATTTCTTTATCAGTACAGGTTCACGTGCGAAAATTTCTACAGGGTGAATGTTGAGGTATCCTGGACAGTTTCGTTATTCCGTGCAACCGTTCGATTCATGTTTATTAGAAAAAGACATACACAAGTATTTGACATATTTCTACTTTATTTTTTAAAACTAATGTTACTAATGCTTTTTAAACATAAAGAGAAATAATAATCGTCATGAATTTTACAAGTATTAAAACGATGTATACGTACATTCTATTATAATTTGAATCAAAATTTTTTTAACTTCTCTAAGAATTTAATGAATATGTACATAATTATTAAACATAAATGTCAATTATGATAACAATACACATTCTGTAATCACGACATACATAAATTATTATAAAAACCTTATGTAATAAGGCTTCTTGATACAATAAGTTGGTGTTATGTGGGGCTTAATATTACTCATATTCAAGTCTGACTTTTAATTTACCTAAATTTCCTTACTTAAAGTATTATACAAGCCAATGCTGGGAAGCAAGGAGTTATAAGGTATGATCTTTCTCAGAAATATACACTTATAGAAACTTCTACCGTAATTTATGTACGTTTTAGAACAAGAAACTTCTAACGTAACTTAGTTCAAATTTTAGTTTCAATTTTTATTGCATTTTAAAAAAAAAGTGTATAAATAAAGTCAATACATACGATTCATTTAATAAAAACCGAATTCCGCTTCTGCGTAAAAAACTATTTTTTAAAGGGACATTAAATTAGTTTAGTCGGTATCTGTAACTGTAACTTGTAAAGATTTCCTATCTTTTAGAAATATGCCCAACACTGACACGTATAATAATTTGTATTGCAGAATAATTTTTATGAAGTTGCAGTAACATGCAGGTAATATTCGTATGTGTGCCGTGTCATATTATTATTCTGCATATAAAAATAAGGCAATTTGAGATAGATTTAGGATCTAATAGGCTCATCAATATAAATAGAGATGGGGTGTTCAAAGTAAACCCTTATAAAATAAGACTATCTGGCATCATTTTTGTCTTTGAACAGCTCCAAGTGATTCTTATACGATTTTTTACGTGTGTTGCAAATCAATTGAGTAAAATGCTCCAACATAACGAGTTTTTGACGGTAACGGGGTCAAAAGGTAAAAAAAATCGTTTTATAGGCTTCCAAAAAGAGCCAGAAACACTTTTTTTACCCTCTCAACCTGCTTTACTGACTGAAGAAATGCCAGAAGTCATTTAAATATAATGGATTTGTATCTAGACACCGCAAGGCGTGTTAATAACATTTTATCAAAATTAAGGAATATGATGCCCTTTTCTGTGCAGAAACATATTGATTTGTAAATAATGGAAACCTCGGTAATAAATAGTTGATAAGGATTCGAACAAATATATTTATAGGTGAAAGCTTTAAATAAAATATTTTATAATGAAATATACACAAGAGAAATCAGAAATCAGAAAAGTTATTATCATTCATGAAAAAAAATTCTGTTACATATTCTGTTATCATCTAGTAAATATAATTTAATATTATGCAACAAAATTAATCATGAATTTGACCAAAGATTCGTGAAAACGATTTCATATAATGATTCATGAACGAAATATTTTTATTTCGAATGCTTAAATATAAACACTCATTTCGACTATTCCTATTAATAAATTAGTCAATCTGGCATGGCTGTTAACAAAAAAGCAATTCGTGCCCTCTATAGTAAGCATATCAAAATGTCCATTTACTTACTATAGAGGGCATGAATTGGGGTTTTATTAATAGCCATTACGATTTACTACTTTCGCAAAAGTGGCTGTCGATTTTATAATTAGAGCATTATAGACAAACGGTAATGGACGACTAGTACCTATTCTCCCAAAAATGAAATTAACAACTATTTAAAACCTTAATTTCAAATTCTTTTCAATGTGTTGTTCTACACAGAATGAGTGTGGGGTAAATTTTCAAACAGCGTTACAATCCATAAAAAGTGTCCTGCAGTCTTCACCAGAGCGTCCACGCCTGCCGGCCGCGTAAAGAGCCTCAAATCCGACACCACTTTGTCTTTGTAACAAGTAACTCGTTGCATAGCTGTAACAAATAAATACCTAATCAATCTTCTAAATAAAAGATAATACTTTAAAAATGAATAATTATCCCAGATTATTATGTGACTAATAAGAATATTCTAGCTCACATGTGAACTGTGTTGTCGATAAAAGACTTTAAGCAAATGAAATATTTTTCAACCATCAACAGAAAACAGGATCAACTATATTTCTAGAGTGGCGATTCCAATATGGTGCACAGCAACATGCAAATTTTACTGAATTTTTAGAAAATTGTATCGAGGGGTTTTTCGGACTTATATACAAAAATTGTACGTCACTAATATCCTTTGTGCACGTCCCTATAAAAAGGGTTCTTATGTTCCCGGGGTTTTAGCCCAAAACTTCTGGTTACTTCCGGGACAAGAGTGTAGTGCCAACAGCTTCAGAATAGGTCCTTGCAATAAGGGCTCTTTTTCTGTCACTAATTTCAGATGGTGGGTAAAAATTGGCAAGCTAAAAAAAAATAAATGTGTAATAATTCTTTTCTAAAATATGACTCAGAATAAATTAATTTAACATTATTCTTATCATAATAGCGCCTGCCATGAGCCTAAGAAGTTTTAGTATCCAGAACCTGCACGGCGAAAAATGCAGATCCAATATCCATCATTAAATATTATTTGCCGGGACAGCACGAATATTGTAAACCGATTATTATTATGTGTTTTTAAAGCTGCTCTTGGCCGAGCCAGGTTTTTTTATGATTAGCCACGGACCATTGCTCTTCATTTGGTACACCTGAATAAACATTTTATGAAATTAAATTTATTCAGAAAAAAGATCTACTCCTTTCACTCCACTGGGATTCTAACACCAGGTCAACTGATTTACGGTCAGGTGCTCTAACCACTAAGCTACAGAGAGATCAGAGGAAGAATCATTTTTCTGAAACACGCTTTATTTTTGCAAGATGTAATATAAAAATCAATTTTCATTAGAAATCTGTATTATCATCGGAGATAGTAACGGACCGATCATAAGAGAAATCATTTCACACATACTGTGAAAATGGAAATCTACATTATCGATCAAAGTTATATCCTCTAATACAGAAAATATTATAACGTCATCTCAGACTAGATGGAGCTATAAATTAAAAATTGTTGAAATTACATTTATTCAGAATATTTATTTTATTTATTTATTTCTGAATAAATTAAATTTCAAAAAATTTTCCCCTCTATGTTCGACCCGTTACTATCTCCGATGATAATACAGATTTCTATTAAACATTTTATTTTTTATAGTTGCAATATTTGTTTAATTATCAAGAATATAATTCCTAACCTACAAACACGTGCATGCAGTGTGTGTTAAGAACGAAAGCTGCAGACGGTGCATTGCGGGCAAGTGCATTTACTCAATTCAAGCCGATTGGGAATAATTGACACAACTGGCAACAATTTAAAACGATTCAACTTTTGATCCCTCAATCATTATAAGTCGTGTTTAATCAATTATTTTTAGAAGGATTGTGACTTGGGACCACACTGATTACAAAGGATTTTTACAATTAACGTGTGGCAAGGAACAGCGTCACCTTCCAGTGGGGCGTTTTTCATGGCGATACCATGAGGCCTCTGCTTTTTTGCATCACACTTCTGTCTCTATCTTTCGCACTACGCAATTCTGCTGGATACCTCTGCGGTGACACTAATCATCGCGAGCATAAGGTCACGTACATATTTTACATCGATGACCTGAAGATCTACGCTTTTGGTGCAAGAAACTTTGGATTGAACAAGTGTGCCAATATTCATCTGAAGAAAGGAAAGATTAATGGCGTTCCACAGTAACCTGAGCTTGTGGATATAAATCATATTAGACATCTCGACACTGGAGAGACCTATACATACCTGTGCATGCCATAAAGCCGCATTTCACGATGTAGCATTAGTGAAGAATTCTCTTCGAAGCAGACACAAGCATCTTTTTCGATATATTTAGTCCTCAAATCTGTCTACGTTGAAGATGGTGTCTGCAACTAATATGCTTGCCGTTCCGGTTCTACTCTACTCGTTTGGGGTGGTTCAATATTATACCTCAATTATACATCTCACGGCGTCAAGGCGGACGCGCACTTCGGAATATCCAATGTGTTCATAACCGAATTCTTCTGTGTCTAGCTTACATCGTTGTAAATGGCAGAGATATTCTCCTAAAAATAATCAGGAAACACATCTAGATGGATCACCTCTAAAAGCCAGAGTGAAGAAAGCAGATGTTAAAGAAGTCCGCCAACAGCAACTCGACAAAAAAATGCACTGAAACTTTCACAGAAATGTAGAAAATCAGTCCTTCTCGAAGGAGCAAACTTTTGCTTGCCTCAGATCATCAAGTATGTATTAATTCAGGTATAGAGGGTTCCATTTTTGCGTGCCAGGACGGTGTCATTTACACCTTAGTATATCGTGATCACATTTTACGTCAGGAAATTCACAGCGATAGGTGCAGGGCGTGTCATGCACACGCTGAGTACCTGGTACACATACTATCCAGGTGTCCACTCACGCGGGAACGACGTATCTCTAGAGATATAATGCGAACCTAAGAGTGCTTTATTACCATCTTTGTCGCTCCTACGGTGTTGGCCGTGACCCTGCCCTGTCGAACGCTCCGAGGGAGATAAAGTCAATTGCCCAAAACGAAGGTTTACCAAATTTTCTGGAACTACGATTTTCGGACAGCTGTCTCCATTGCACGCT
>CAKNWT010314656.1:4905-16845 GCA_932066315.1 Andricus coriarius | reverse complement strand
AACCTGTTTAGAGTAAAAAATATTTTCACTTTTAAAAACTAAAATAAAAATAAAATTAGATTTTTGTCTAATCAAAAAGTCAAGATTTTTTCTTTTGAAAACCTTTAGGATAAAAAATGGAAATATTATTATGTGTTTTAAAAAATAAGCTTTGGGTAGTTTTTTTCTTGATACAGAAACTGCAGTACGATTTTTCTTAAATTTATATACAAAGAATTATAATAATAAGAATAATAATTAATTTAAAAGAAGCATTCAAAGCTTCACGATTTTAATTATTATTATCTAGTCAATAACAATAACATAAAAAAGTTTAGAAATTTTCAACGATTCTGATTCAGCATTTGCAAATTTTGAAACATATTAAAAAATTCCAGTTTCCAACTCGAATATTTAAAGTATAAATTTTGATTTAGATGATATGAAAATTTTGCAAAAATATGCAAATGCGGGCGGAAGCGGAATCTCCAATGTGGACAAGGTGAATGAACAAATGACGGAATTCAAATATTATGATCGTACTATTACCACTTTCGGGATAAGCGTGACTCATTCGGTTCTAGAATAAGTTCTAGAAGAAGTTTTAGAAGCAGTTCTAGAATAAGTTCTAGAATAAGTTTTAGTATAAGTTCTAGAATAAGTTCTAGAACAAGTTCTAGAACAAGTTCTAGAATAAGTTCTAGAAGAAGTTCTAGAAGTAATCTGCAATTCCCGTGTTGCTTATTTCAATAACTCTACTGCCACTCTTCATCATGAATTTTTTGTAAACTAGTAACAATTGCGTCTTTGTGAACTATTAAAATAGAGATAGAAAAAAATGTTAATATATACCTTCTATAATGCTGGCTATAAACAGCAGTTATCGCTTTACTTGAATAGGGACTAACAAGGGAGCAAAGTGATTCCACTGTAACAATGCTTATCAGTCGCATTTAATCACGTTGCTTGAAATCATAGAGTTGAATCAAGCATTGCAGAAACGAACATATATAATCCAGCTAACTCACAGTCGCATTCGTGTCACGAACTTAGAGAGCGCTTGCTTAACTCTCGAAAAGGTATAATTAAACAAGAAACTATTGAAACGAATAAATTATTCCAGCTGTAAAAATGAAAGCGAAAAAATTTGAAGTGACCTTATCAGAATACAAGGGATGAAATCACCATTGATGAGCAGGAACTAGTTTTTTGTAACTAGCTTCTGTAAATTGAAAATTTTTAATTTCTGAAAAAAGACCTTTCTCTTTCGCTCCGGTGGGAATCGAACCCCACGTCTTCCGATTGCCGGTCGTTTCTGTAATTTTTTTTTCTAATGATAGCGGTAACGAAGTAAGTTTTGGTTAAAAACAAAACTATTTTTGTTTAAGAATTGGTCCTTTTCGGTTGAAATTTGTATTACTTCGTTGAAAATTTAGTTTGTTCAAAATTCAACAACTTTGTTACAAAATCATTCTATTCTGTTCAAAATTTAGCTTTTTTGTTGAAAATTTGGCTACTTCTTAAAAACTTAGCTCTTTTGTTAACAGTTCATTTTTTCGGTTAAAAATTCAACTAGTTTATTGAAAATTCGCGTTTATGACCTCAAAATTAAATAATTTACCTGCAATTTTTTTCTCTTGGCTGAAGAATCGATTTTCATTGCAAAATCAACTATTTTGTTGAAAATTTGTCATTTTCGATAAATTCGAATATTTTTTATTAAAAATTAAAACATTGTTTAGTTTATTAATAATTTATTAAGTTAAAAACTTGTTTCTTCTTCGTTGCGAATTAAACTATTTCGGCAATTTTTTTTCTTCCTGAACATAAATTTTTTCACTGTGAATTCAACATTTTCATTTTTGGAAAATTTAACTTGTTCATTTTTGGAAAATTTATCCTTTTGAGTTAAAAATTGAACTATTTTGTTGATAATTCACCTTTTTAGTCGATAATTCAACTATTTGGTTCAAATTTAAAATACTTGTTTCTAAGATGAATAGAATTCCTCTGCTAAAAATCCATTTTTGTTAAATTCAACTTTTTTGGTTTAAAACTTGCGCTTTTTTGTTGAAAATTAATTTTTTAAACTGAAAATAGATACAACTATTCCATTTTTTAATTCAAACGTTATTTTTTTAGTTGAAGATTGAACTATTTGGTTAAAAATTTATCTATTTTAGTTAAAAATCTAGGCATTTCGTTGAAGATTCGTTTTTTTCGGTAGAAAATGAATGTTTTTTTTATCAAAATGGAAATTAAAGATGGAAACTAAACTAATTAGTTAAAAGTTAAAGACTTTGAGGAAAAATAGTTATCTTGGTTGAAGATTCATAATTTTAGTTGACAATTTATCCTTCTGGTTGAAGATTAAAGTATTTAGTTTAAAATTATTTTTTTTTAAATTAATTTTTAAGTTCAAACTTCATTATACTGATTTCGGTTAAAAATTTGTCTTCCTTGGTTGAAAGTTCAACTTTTTGGCTTAAAAATGAATCCGTTTAGATGAAAATTTAAATTCTTGGTTGAAAATTAATGCATTTTGTGGAAAATTTGTATTTTCGTATAAAATTAAGCTCATTTGCTAGAAATTAATCCTTTTCAGCTGCCAATGTAAAGAGTTGGTTCACAGTTGAACTCCGTTGTTTAAAATTCGTATTTTTGGTTAATAATTTATTGTTTTAGTTGAAAATTTATATTTTTCGTTACAAATTTAACTATTTTTTTTTAAATTCTTCTTTTTGCTCAAAATTTAACTATTAATGTTAAATATTCATCATTTTAGTTAAAAATTCATTTCTCTAGCTAAAAGTTTAAATATTTGATTAAAAATGGTTTTTTCAGTTTATTATTATTTTTTGAACTGAAAATTTATTTATTTTTTGAACGTTGATCTCCACTCTTAAAATAATTTTTTTCAGAGATTAATCATTTTATTTTAAAATGAATCTCTCTGGTTGCGCTTTTAATCATTTTGTTAGAAATTAGTTTCTCTTTGACTGAAAATTAAAAAGAAAGAAAATAAAAAATTCATCTTCTTGATTAGAAATTCAACAACTTTGCTAGAAAATCATTCTTTTCTTCAAAATTAAATAATTTACTTGACATTTTTTTTGTCTTGGCTGAAGAATCTATTTTGGTTGCAAAATCAACTATTTTGTTGATAATTTGTCTTTTTGAATTAATTAAAATATTTATTAATTAACATTAAAACATTGTTTAGTTCATTAGTAATTTATTAAGTTAAAAACTTGTTTTTTCTTCGTTGCGAATCAAACTATTTCGACAGTTTTTTATCTTCTTAAACATTAATTTTTTCACTGTAAATTCAACATTTTCATTTTTGGAAAATTTTTTCCTTTTGATTTAAAAATTCAACTATTTTGTTGATAATTCACCTTTATAGCCGATAATTCAACTATTTGGTTCCATTTTCAAATAATTGTTTCAACGATGAATAGACCTTCTTTGCTAAAAAATCATTTCTTTGGTTAAAAAATTTGACTTTTTTTGATTTAAAAATTGCGTTTTTTTTGGTTGGAAACAAATTTTTCAAACTAAAAATGTATGCAACTATTCCATTTTTGATTGAGAAGTTATATTTGTTAGTTGAAGATTCAACTATTTCGTTAAAAATTTCTCTTTTTTAGTTGAAAATTCATCTATTTAGTTGAAGATTCGTCTTTTTGGTTGATGAATAAAGTATTTAGTTCAAAATTAGTTTTTATTTTTGTTAAAAATTAATTTTTCAAGTGAAAACTTCATTATATTGATTTTTCTTAAAAATGTGTCTTTCTTGGTCTTAAGTTCAACTTTTTGACTTTATAGTTTATTTTTTAGATGGAAATACAAATTTTTTGTTAAAGATTGATGGATTTTGTGTAAAATTTGTCTTTTGCTGTATAATTGAGCTCATTTGTTGTAAATTAATCTTTTTCAGCTGCAAATGTAGCGACTTGGTTCAAAGCTGAACTCCATTTATTAAAATTCGCATTTTGGGTTGATAAATTATTATTTTAGTTAAAAATTTACATTTTTCATTACAAACTTCACTATTTTTAACTATTCGTTTGAGTTAAAAATTCATCGCTCTGTTTAAAAGTTTAAATATTTTACGAAAAATGGTTTTTATAGGTTATCATTATTTTTTGAACAGAAAATTTAACTATATTTTGAACTTTGACCTCATCTGTTAAAATCATTTTTTTTTAAGATTAATCATTTTAGTTTAAAATCAATCTTTTTGATTGCGTCTAGTCTATGTTTTGTTGAAAATTTGTCGTTTTTTAGTCATAAATTTATCTATTTTGTTGAAAGTTTGTCTTTTTTTTCGTAGAAAATTAACCTTTTTAGTTCAAATTCATTTATTTTATTTAATTTCTTTGGTTCAAAAATATTGTTTTTTATTAAACATTAATTTTTCAAACTAAAAATTTACCTCAATTTCTTATCAAGATTCTTTTTCACACAAAATTTATTCTTTTTGGTAAAAAATTCATTTTTATAGTTGAAAATGTATCTTATTTGCTTAAAAAATTATTTACCTAACTAAAAATTAAGCTATTCTATACTTTGGTAAACATTTATGGCTTTCAGTTGAAAATTCATCTTTTTTTTATAGAAAATCAACTTTTTTGGTTAAAGATGGAACTATTGGGTTGGAAATTGCATTTAAAATACAAAATTTTGATGGAAAATTCGTGTATTTCCTAAAAAATTATTTTTTTTTGTCGAAAATTGATCTTTTAGGTTGAAATTTTCATTTCTTTATTTGCAAATTGTTTTTTAAATCGAAAATTAATTTTTTTCAAAGAAAAATTTGAAAATTAATTTTTTTTTTACTAGAAATTTTAATGTATTCCATTTTTCGTCAACTTTTTATTATAGCCATTACATCTTTTCTGTTGAAAATTTATTCGTTTGGTTGAAAATTTATTTTATTTGTTTAAAAACTTACATTTCTAAATGGAAATTAAACTCTTCTATTCTTTGTTTAAAATGTATGTTTTCAGTTGAAAATTTGTCTTTTTTTACTACAAAATTCACCTTTTTGATTGAATATTCACCTAATTGGTGACATGTTTTTTTTCGTTTGAAGATCAAACATTAGTTTTCAAAGATTAGTCTTCATGACCTGAAAACTCAACATTTTGGATGAGAATTTTTTTATGGATTGAAGAATCCTTCTTGGTTGGAAAATCAACTCTTTTGTGAACATTTCTTTAAAAATTCTGCAATTGATACTTTCTTTTGAGAATATCGTTAATATCACACAAAAGTAAACTTTATATCAATCATTTATTACAAATTTAGAATACTGTGCGTTATTTTATAATTTACTGGTATGAAAATAATACCATTAATAATAATACCATAAATAGTATCATTAAATTAAAAAGCTTTCTCGAAATGAAAAATAATATTCAAATACACTTGTGGCGAAAAATACGACCGTGTGAAAAAGGGACGTCTGAATAATCCCGAAAAATAAAATACCCGACACTGTAAAATTCCCGAATAATAAAATTCTCTAATAATAAAATTTCCGATTAATTAAATTCCCAAATAATAAAATTCCCGAAATGGAAAATTCGTGTCAGTTTCTAATATTACCGAATTTGAAAATTACCGAAAAATGAAATTCCCGCCAGTGTAAAATTTTCGAATTGGAAAATTTCCCAATAATAAAATTTCCGAATAATAAAATTCCTGAAAAGGAAAATTCCCGAATAATGTCCCGAATAATTAAATCCTCGAATAATAAAATTTCCGAATAATGAAATTCCCGAATAATAAAATTCCTGAATTATAAAATTTCCGAACTGGAAAATTCCCTAATAATACAATTTTCCAATAATAACATTTTCGAATGATTAAATTTCCTAATTGTAAAGTTCCAGACAGTTTAAAATATTACGGAATTTCAAAAAATCCGAAAAATAAAATTCCCGTCACTGTAAAGCTGCCGAATTTGAAAATGCCCTAATAATAAAATTTTTTGAATAATAAAATTTCCGAATAACAAAATTAGCGAATTGGAAAATTTCCGAACAATAAAATTGCTGAATAATAAAAATAATAATACAATTTTCCAATACTAAAATTTTCGAATAATTAAATTGCCTAATTGTAAAATTCTCGACAGTTTCTAATATTACCGAATTTGAAAAAATCCGAAACATGAAATTCCCTTCACTGTAAAACTGCCGAATTTGAAAATCCCCTGATAATAAAATTTCCGAACAATAAAATTTGCGAATTGGAAAATTTCCGAACAATAAAATTGCTGAACAATAAAAATAATAATACAATTTTCCAATACTAAAATTTTCGAATAATAAAATTCCTGAATAATAAAATTCCGGAATTGGAAAATTCACGAATGATAAAATACTCGGACATTTCTTAATATTACCGAATCGAAAAATTTCCGAATAATAAAATTCCTGACAGCTTATAATGTTACCAAATTTAAAAATTCCCGGCAGGAAATTGCCGCATCACAAAATATCCGATCTAGAAAATTCCTGAATTTAAACAAATAAGAAATTTCTTTTATAAATATAATTTATTTATTCAAAATATAATAATCAAATATTGTTATCAAAAAAAATTATTTATAATGTTTAAAGATTCTCAAATTATTGTTTAAATTTAAAATTAAAATAATTGAAAAAAATATATTTCCGGCTAACAAGTTTCTTTAATTATTGTTGTTTTTAATTCAAAAAATAATTTAAAAAACTTTAAACATGAAAAAAACGTGTTTGATGAAAATATTTGATTATTGTATTTTTAATCAATAATATTGATCAAAAACCATTTGAAAAATTTTTTAAATTCAGGAATTCTATCATTCGGAAATTTTCTAGTTCGTATATTTTATAATTCGGCCATTTTTTGTCCGGAATTTATTATTCGGCAATTTTCAATTTTGGTAATATTATAAATTGTCACGAAGTTTATTATTCGGCAATTTTCCAATTCGGTAATATTATGAACTGTTCGGGAATTTTGTTATTTGGAAATTTTATAATTCAGGAAATTAATCATTCGGGAATTTCACAGTGTCGGGAACGTTATTTTTCGTAATTTTTCAGTCGTTTCATTGGAAAATCCAGGAATAATAAAATTCCCGAATTGGAAAATTCCTGAATAATAAAATTGCTGAACAGTAATAATATTACCGTATTGAAAAATCCCTGAATAATAAAATTCTCGACAGTTTATAATATTACCGAATTTGAAAATTCCCGACTAATAAAATTGCCGAATTATACAATATTTGAACTAGAAAATTCACTAATTATAAAATTCCCGAATTTAAACAATTACATTTTTCTTAAATAAATATGATTTATTTATTAAAAATACAATAATCAAAGATTTGCAATGTTTAAAGTTTCTAAAATTATTGTTTGAATTTAAAATAACAATAATTGGAAACAATTTTCATCCAGAAATTATTTTTCGGGATATTTCAATCATCGTAAAATTTTTATCAATTATTGTTATAAATTCAAACAATAATTTGAGAAACTTTAAACATTAATAGTAATTTTTTATAGACATATTTTGTTATTGTATTTTTAATAAATGAATAATATATATTATTAAAAATTAATTGTTTATATTTCGGAATTTTCTATTTCGGATATTTTATAATTCTGCAAATTTCTGTCGGGAATTTTATTATTCGGATATATTCAAATTTTTTGTTATTATAAAGTATCGGAAATTTTTTTAATTGAGGAATTTTCCAATTTGAGAATGTTATTATTTGGACATTTTATTATTCGGGAATTTTATTAATCGGAAATTTTATTATTCGGGAATTTTCAAATGCGGTTATATTATAAACAGTCGGGAATTTTCCAATTCGGTAATATTATAAAGTATTCGGGAATATCATTATTTGGGAGTTTTCTATTTCGGGAATTTTACAGTGTCCGGAATTTTATTTTTGGGAATTTTCAGTCCCGAAAAATGATTCTTGTCCAAGTTGTAAAAAACATTAAGTTAAGTTCCCTGCAATTGACGTCATAACATGAAATTTATATCTTATGGAATAATGCAGATACAAAATTTCTGATTGCACCACTAGAAAGATCAGTTAAAGAACTTATAGAATCCATCATAACCCGAAAATCGATTTTTTGCCTAGTAGGTCCCTTTTCTCAGATCGCGTCACATATTTCTTTTATCTCTGATGTTTTACAAATAGAGCATTAGTCTATTTTTGTAGGAATCATCTGAAATGGATTTATCATCTTTTATTCACTTAATCCTCATTCAAACCCATAGAATTCAGTTTAAAAATCCTTCACAAATTATCGATGATTTCTCTCCATTTATAAGGGAAGCATCCGGAAACAATTGAAATAATCCGCAAGCTGATTAACAATATGAAATTGAAATGAAGTGGGCATATTTCGCCTAATTCATCGTCCGATTGTAGCCCCATGATCTCTCAATTGAGAGGCTAAACGTCCCTAACAAATAATTAATACTATTGCACTCGTTTCCGTTGAATAGTATTGTTGCGGATACCGGTACCGATGTACTGAGCCGCGAACATATACGAGAACCCTTGTTATTTCCACAATAAAATTAACTGCTGTGCGGTCTGTAACAATTGCGTCTGTTTCGATGCCGTTATCGTCAATGTTGTTTCGAACACGAAAATCGGTACATTCGATGCTCGTGAAATCCTCAATAAACTCGAAACTGCAAACTTCCATGCAGGTTTGGTTTACATTCCCATACACATGTTCAATGCATGACTCTCGTAGCAGACGTTATCTAAACTCGCGCCCGCTGAATTTATCTAACGCTTGGGGCATCCCTTATATAAGTCTAGACTCAGAGTAAAATTTAATGCGCTAACCGACGAGCCTCGAGGGCTGAATTTGTTCAATTGCCCCGTCGCAATAAAATTTCTTCTCGGCGTGTGTCCCACCAATAAAATGTGTGATCACCAGGGTGTTTTTTAAATTTTTTTTATTTAACTTGGCACCCATAAAATGTTCCCTTTGCCAAGAAAATGACATATGATCCGTTTCAGAATTGAAAAAATATCTTTAGAGGTCGCTCAAGGTCAATTTAGGGCAAATATGCTCATTACACGGAAACAATAAGTCTTCGAAAATTTCGTAGATTAGTGCTGGACTTTTGGACGGGCCATCATTTTTATGAAGTCTCGTATACTTCCTATAAAGGGGTTATAAATTTTCATTGGAAAAATGAGATAAAGTCATGGAAGTTTTCAAGCACAGTCAAGGAAAAACAGTCTCGGAAGTCAGGGAAACACTTCATGACTGTCTGCGAGAATTTGCAAAGGCGCGCTTAGTGACAAATTCACATTGGTATGAATATAGTAGACCCTGAACGAAGATTCAGTGCTCCCAAAACTCAGATCATTAAGAATGATTTAAAATTAATGATTATTTATGATAAAAAAGTATGCCTTCCTTTGAATTTAAAATCGGTCATTTATTTTTACAACTGGTCGCATAAAGGATTTAAATCTCCAAGATTTAGATAAGGTGAAAAATTTTATTCACTTGCTACCTTATTCTGATTAATTTTTTTGATAAAGGAGTATTAATAAATACTACTAATAATATTAATTTTTATCATTATATAAGTTTTACAAAATTGAAAAAAATGAATGATACATAGAATAATGGCAGTAATTACCAATCCTTCAGTTTTTAAGAAATATGATAACAAATTTTTAATTTGTATATCGGTTGTCTATTTACTCGACAATTATTGCCTTTTATACTCTATAGTAATCCTTTTTAGTATCCTTTAGTAATCGTTTGTTAAAAATAGTTGGGAACTTAAAGATATTTTAAAAAACATTATTGTACCAACAAGTCATTCAATAGTTTCTTTAGATGTAGTGTCCATGTTTGATAGCATTCCGCTAGATCTTGCTTTAGATTGCATTGAAGAAAAACTTATTTTAAATCATAACTTAAAAAAAATAACAAAAAATGAATTATTAATTGCTACCAGAACAATTTTTAATGGTGTTGTTTTCTCTTTTAATAATAAATTTTAGCAACAAATTTCGGGTTGCCCTATGGGTTCACCTTTATCACCGGTTGTTTCTGATTTAGTTTTACAGGATGTTGAAAAAAGAGCTTTAAGTTTATTAGATTTCACACCTATTTTATAAAACGTTATGTAGATGATATTTTAGCCATTGTTCCCACTGACAAGATTGAAGCTTTCTTGAATGTATTTAATAGCATTGAAGATTGTATAAAATTTACTCATGAGCGGGAGATTAATAACGTTATTAACTATCTTGATTTACAAATCATTAAAACTCAAAGTGGTTGTTTACTAACCAACTGGTATAAAAAACCTTCTTGGTCTGGCAGGTATCTAAACTATAATTCTCATAATTTATTTGGTCATAAAATTGGTTTAATTAAAGGTTTAGTAGACAGATGTGTCAAATTAAGTGATGTACAACTTAAAAAATAGAATTTAAATGAATTAAAAACCACCTTAGTGCATAATAATTACCCGCTTGATTTTTTTAATGATATTATTACAGAACGCATTGATGAGATTTACAATAATAGTAGTAGAATAAAGAAAAATAATAAATGGAATGACACTGACAATAAATTCAAATTAAGTGTTACTTTACCTTACATTCAGGGCCTATCTGAACGGTTAAGGAGTTCACTTAAAAAATTTAATATTAATGTTTATTTTAAAAACACAAATACTCTTGACAATTCTTTATTGATAAAGAAGGATAGTGATTCCATTGAAAATTTACCTGGTGTTATTTAGCTGATTAAATGTAAATGTTGCAATAAAGTCTATATGGGTGAAACTCCGGCGATTAAAAACTAGAATTGCTGAACACAAAAGAGATTGTGAAGTTGGGAATTTTAACACAGGTTTGTCACAACATTCATGGAAGTTTAGTCATTATTTTGATTTTTTTTTTAAATATTAAAATATTAGATACGGAAAAAACACTTATTAACGACGTATCATTAAGTCCATTTTTATAAACAAATTTCACAATATTTCTGTTAACTTACATACTGAAATTTTAAGCATTAATAAAATTGATCAAAGTATATTAAAATGATGTCACATTTTTCATTTTAGCTCAAACAATTTTTTATCACATTTAAATTTAAATTCAGTTTTGCGCGTTTTCTCATCAGAGGTTTCAATGAAAACTTAGCTTTGTAAACTATAACCGGACCAATTTATTAGAATTAGCCCAGTTATACTTCAGTACTAATTTCTAATTGCGGGCGCCAGATCCTCTACGGATCATTCGCAAAGGTGACAAAATAAAATAATTTAGATGATCATGAAAAGAAATAAAGAATTTAACAAAATTTTAAACAAATTCAAAAGCTTAAATTAGTAAACTGGAAATTAAAAGATGGGCTAGCTCAGCCCCGTCTCTGGAAAATGGTAGAGGGGCTAGTTCTTTAAATCGGACTAAAATAATTTTATATTAATCTAATTTATAAATAACGAACAAATTAATTAATTTTTGGAACATATAATATTTATTCTTCTAGGACAATATAATTACTTCATACAATCTGGATTAAAAAAAACAATTGAAAGTCAGAAACAACTGAGATAAGGAGATAAAATCACATATAATATATAACTCTAACAATATTTTTGGAGATTGTAGGCACACTTTCTCTATTATCGCAGGGGAACGTAGGGCAATTCAGGGACTAGTATAACTTGGGACTAAAGACAAAAGGGTAAATCGCAAATATAAATCTCCAAATTCAGAAATTCTAATATGGGGAGTTTTAAATAATATTAGGGAACAAAGAGGACAGCATTACTAATATCGGGACAAAATTAAATAAATGAACTTGAGGGAACCATGTGACAAAATTTGACAATAATATTATACAATTGAAATAACAAAGATTCACAAAAAAAGAG